>JAQFZO010001320.1:0-16431 GCA_034695885.1 Geophilus flavus
TGAAGTAATGTCTGGAACCTGTGTTTTGTTGCTAACTTGTAAACAACTTTAATCCAGTTTTTCAAAATTATTCCACGGAATAATTTTTAAAAAAAAATCAGGATTGAAGTTGTGAATAAGTTAGCAGCAAAACACAAGTTTCCGATCTTTTATCTCATATCTTAAGTCAAGTTTGAGGTCACCATTGGATTTAGCTCACCCAATCTCTTCACCTGTCATCATTTTGAACTCAAATGCAACTGAAGTAATGTCTGGAACCTGTGTTTTGTTGCTAACTTGTAAACAACTTTAATCCAGTTTTTCAAAATTATTCCACGCAAAAGATATCAAGTAACATCATTTCTACACTAATTTCGATGTGTGCTACAACTTTCTAATTGACTTTTTTGTTCTATCTATCACAGCTTTCGAGATAGAGTAAGGATGACCTTGAAGATGGACCTTGAGTGTCAAATTTGAGGACATCATCAGATTCCCTAACCCAAATTTCCTACAATGTGATACAGATTTTTGAAATCAGACCTAGTTCAAAAATTATTTCAGTTAGTACGTTATTCTGACTCACCCTGTGTAATAATACGGTAATGAAAATGTTGGGGGCTCAAAATTTTGTTCGCCCGGTTCTTGCTGCGACATTGTCGTGATTTAGGGTTCTTACCTTTATTTTTTTCCTTGGACAAAAACTCGGGGCTGGGTTCGAGTGGTCTGTAGTATCCGAGGGCATAAGAACAAGGATCTCTGCCTCTACTTTTTAGTCTACGTCCAAACGGGTCGTCTGGGTCATGCATGTTAGAATATTGGCCATCTTCGTCATCCATGTTAGAATACTGGCCATCTTCGTCATCCGTACAACCACCGGCCCCGCCGCCACCCGATCCTCCTCCATAGCCTCCTTTTCCCGATTCCCCTCCGTGTCCTCTTTTTCCCGATCCGCCACCGTATCCGCCTTTTCCCGATCCGCCACCGTATTCGCCGCCTCTGCATCTGCCACCTTCGGGAACGCTTCCGCATCCGTATCCGCCGCCTCCCGGTTCACCATTATATCTAGTGCCACTGGGCTGAGAGACGCTTCGGCGTTTTTGTGGGGTGGGACAGTCATTGGCTGATGGAGAACCACGGGCGGCAATAGCATTCCCACTCTCTCTTCCGCTACCGCCACCGAACTTCGTGTGATTGTTGTTGGATCCTTTGGCATTGGTTTGCTTATGAAAGAAACACGATCAATTAGTAATACACTTAAAAATTCTCCCTAATTGAAATGTTTTGTCAGTAATTTTTCTGGTTTTAAGCTAAGTACTCATAACGTTTGTCTGACCATGAAACCTGTGCACAGAATTGTTTATATTCACCAATCACCACAACGTCCCACTTGTTAGTTTGTTGGTAACTCACAACGTGACAAATTTGCCCAAGAATAGTATATTCCAGAAAAAAGTGCTTAACATGAACATGAACATGTGGCATGATCTTACCAACACACTTACAACTGGGATATTGTGGTGATTGGTGAATTTGGACTATTCTGAGCACAGGTTTCGTGGCCGGCCAGACAAAAGTTATGAGTACTGAGCTTTATATCTACAAAACATTTTTTGAGCAAAGAAAAATATTGTTAGTTGCTCTTGAAATTTGTAATTTTCATAAAAATGAGAGAAAAACTGTTTAAAAATACTTTTTGCAATTTTTTTTGTCTCTTCAAAAACAGTCAAACTCTTATAAATGAATCTAGTTTCGCCGGTGTGTCTTTAAAACCTAAATTTTGGTCTTTGACTATAACACACATACCGGTACCACACTTCCTCCTTTCCGTTGACCACTACTCAGGAATGACTCAATGGCGTAACAACCGCCATTTCCGCCATACACACTTATCAGTGGGTCACACGCAGGTTTCTGTGCCCTATAAAACACCAAAAACTCACAACAAGAACAGACTTTTCACTAAAATCTCATAATTTACCCTCCATAACCATTCCCTTTATTGCTTCTCTCAGTTCCTTTACTTGAAGACCTGGTTTCCTCGCCCCTTGAACCGCCTTTCGCATTGCTATCGTGTTTGGTACAACTGCAAACTGTACGGTCGGCATGACTCCGTTCTCTACCTCGACATACGTTATAATTTTGTGTTGTCATGTTGAGTTGGAATGTTACTTCAAATTTTGAATAGTTGTAGTAATTTACTGCACATCTAATTTTTAGGTTTATTTACTAACTCCCATCATTCTAAAACAATCAAATAGTCTATAACAACAGCATCCAACTGCCTGCTCACTGTTGGAATCGACTTCATTCTACTCGCACAAAATGGTGGTAAGTATTTTGCAATTGAAAAATCGATGATTTTAATAATTTATTGTTTAATTCAGAAAAGTTTAGAGAGAAAGGGTTATAACAGGACGAATAGATTTCTTATGAGATGGAGAACTTGGTTGTTTATTTCGATTCCCTGTATTTTCGTGCCTATTCTTCTGATACATCATATGGCAAAAGTTTGGCAATGCAATATTTTGGTTTTTTTGTATTTTTTGTTTTGTTTTGTTTTGTTTTAGGAAGCTTGTTGTGCGTATGTGATGCTGGTCGTCATCTTTTTTTGGGTGTTTGATGTGTTACCTTTACCTGGGACTGGTCTTTTGCCTGTTGCTTTGTTTCCACTTTTGAATGTTGCTTTTCCTGGATTGATTGCTGGTTGTTATATGAAGGTTTGTCAATTACAGATTTTTTTAAAATTTATTTGGGAGATAGATTTTTTTGGGATTGCAATTCCCCAAAACCAAATACCAAATTAATTTTAGGAATCGAGTATTTAGTGCTAAACCACCTTGGTGATTCTGGAAAATGCAATGAAAAAATTACGGGAGACAAAATCTACACTAGTTCATTTTTAAGCTAGTGAGTTAATCACGAGTGATGAATCATTCGAGTTTACCGATCGAAATTCATATTAAAGCAAATTCATCGACATCACGTGTTTTTATCTGCCCGATCAGATCGTGTGGTCGACTATTGTGTATTTGGTATTGGGAAATTGCATTCCAAAAGTCGCTAACGCATACTATTCTGATTTTATTTTATTTTCGTGTTCAGGATGTCAATATGCTTTTGTTTGGAGGTTTGGCTGCTGGAGTTGCTGTCGAGTATTGTGACTTGCATAATAGATTCGCTTTGAAAATTCTCACTATGTTTGGTACCACGCCGAGATGGTAAAGAAAAAGATGTGACAGAAATTTGGGTGTAATTTAACTTCTTTGTGCAGTCTTTTTGCTGGGTTTTTAGTGCCGACTGTGTTGCTCTCGATGTGGATCAACAACACCACAGCGACTGCTATGATGGTTCCTATAGCGGATTCTGTCTTAAAGGAACTGTATCCGGAAGACGTAACCCCAGAAGGTACAGTATATGATTTTGGAATGACGACTATACAGTCAAAATTCTGTCGTTACTGTTTAGACCCTTACAAAAATAATTGATCATTTTTCAGTCATTTTTTAATTGTTTGGTTCTTTTAAAGTAACAAGTTGCTCACATTAATATTTCTTAGTTTTTATTTCTATATTATATACTTTTAGTCATTTTTTGATGATTTTTAAGATAATTTTCATCACTTTAAGAGCAAAAGCGATGGAATGACCAAAATAAAAGACCAAAATGTGATCAAAATTTTTTTATTAGGAAAGGACCTTCCAGCAGTTGAATTCGGAGGACCGAAGCCGCCTCCAGCCAAGAGAATTCGAGGACGGAGGCCGACCAGAGACCTGAAAGCAGAGGCGGCCGAAGAACAACCGTCTGTACAGAAATTGAAATTCCATTAGCGAAAATTTCAAATAACATTTGATCTCTGCAGACCACCAGATCCAATGAAGGAATCGAGTCGTATGAGGCAAGGATTAATGCTTACGATTGGTTACGCAGCGTGTATCGGTGGCACTGGCACACTCATCGGGACGGGGACTAATCTGGTCATGATCGAAACCCTTAATATGTAGGTAGTAGAGTAGTATTATTGTAAAATTTATGGTCATACGGAACCAGATTTAATACAAAACAAAATTTACAAATATATCGATTCAAAATTCTAATTACTGTAAATCCTCTAATTGTGCGCGGGTCTCACATAGACCGCGGGTCTCTATACTAGACCCTGACAAGAGCGTGACTTCTAGGTAATTCGGGACTTCCCCTAAACTGCAACTCGACATGGCGCGTCGCAAATTCTATACAGTTATTATACATTTAATCTGCAAGTTTTTGAAGTCACGAGAAAAAAAAGTGCAGAAGCTGCAGTTAAAAAAATTTTGGAATCACACTTGTATGATTCGGGGAAGCAAACGACAACGTTTGCAACTCGAATCTGGCGTAAATTTATAATCTACATTGGAAAAAAAAAATCCGACTCCCTGGAGCAGGAGCCAAAGTTGTGAGTACAGAATTGGAAAATAACTAGATGGATTTAATTTTTTGTCGTGATCGATTAATACGCGGGTCTCTAATAAAGCATGGAGGGAAACTTGACCTTGCAAATAGTGAGCGGGTGCACTATTAGAGGATTTACGGTATGTAGGACTGATAGTAAAGTAAATATGCCTGTTGGAGTCAATTTATTTATTCCAATGTCTGTTGCAGAGCATATGGAAATAATGAAGTGAAGATCACCTATTTCAATTGGATGCTGTTTGCCATACCAAATATGATTCTTTGTTCTTTGGCTCTTTGGTTGATCATGCAAATTTCATGTTTTGGTTGTAAAGCCACATTTAAAAAGTATTGAAATTCGTTTCTTTGTTTTATTCAAATTAATGACCAAATGTTGTTTACAAAACAGGAATAAAGTTTTAACCGACGAACAGATAGAATTAAAGGATAGCTTAAAGAGAAGACATCAAGATTTAGGCCCCATGACGTGAGTGCATTGAAAGAATCGCATTGATCTAAATAAATACCACTGAAATCATTATTCTTCTTCTTATATTAATATTAGATATCACCAAAAAATCATTTCTATAGTGTTTATAATTCTGATTTTAGCATGGATATTCAGAGAACCCGGTTTCTTTCCGGGATGGGATTATTTTACCTACAAAGACACGTGAGTAGCACATACATTGTGGGATTCGTTTTATTCCTCTCGTCGAACCGAGTCCGAAAATCATATTTCCAAACCCGAAATCCATTTCTAACTACATTTACTTCTTCACAAACTAGCCAAGTATCTGATTCGGCAGCTGCAATCCTCCTCGTTGCACTTCTTTTCGCCTTACCAGAGTTCAACGACAGATGGTGGAAAAACATTCAGGGTAAAAACGCATTTTAACGATCAACACCATTCAGTGATCGGCCGTGATTTTCACAGATAAAGCATACGACAACCCACCACCCCGAGCACTGACGTGGCGAGCGGTACATGCCAGAACTGGCTGGGGAATACTCTTTGTTCTTGGAGGCGGCTACGCAATGGCCGAAGCATGCAAGGTAACGAAACTTATCCGAAAATTGGACATTAACAGATTTCGTGTTCATTTTTTCCAGGTGTCGGGACTTTGCTCTAACATCAGCAAAGAAATGGCAGTGTTGAAAGACGTTCCGGCACCGATTATTTGCCTCTTGGTCATGATTGTGGCCAATCTGATGACGCAAATCACGAGCAATTTGGCGACATCTGCGGCCTTGTGTCCGCTAGTCATCGCAATAGCCAATGGGACCAACACTAATCCGACTTATTTACTTCTACCGGTGACTTTGTGTTGCTCATACGCTTTCACTTTGCCCATTTCCACTCCACCGACTTCCATTGCTTACGAGAGGGCCAAGATCAGCATTAAGAAAATGATAATTCGTGGTGGGATGTTGAGCCTGACTTGCATAGTCATTACTTATATAATGGTCCATGCATTCGGGCCTCTGATTTTCAATATGGATAAACATCCAAAGGTCGTTGAACCATAGAATTTATTGATTTTTTTTTGTTGTGAATTTTTTGTTGTTGTTGTTGATGAGGTAAATGAAATAAAGTCGATGCCCTGTTGGCAATTTTTTAAAAAAACACATCAGTGAAATACTGTATTCCATTTTGGAATTTTCTATTTTGGTAGTAGGAAATCTTGATTGATATCTCAGAATTTTCTCTCATACTCACGTTCTTCTGGAAAGTTTTGTGTTGTAATTTGTATAAAGTACAGAGAAGTCATAATATTTTAACCGAAATTTCACATTCATATTAAAATTCTACTGCCTTTAAACGCATGTAAAATTTTCACTCGTTAATAAAATACTTTGTATTTCAAAATTTTTGATAATGACTTCAGTGTACTGTATACATAATCAAAATACACATGAACAACTACAAAATGCTGAGTCTTCAAAACACCAGAAGACAATAGAAAGTGTAGCTATCGAGCATTCGGATACGCTAGCCTACAGTTTATTGTACTGTATAAGCTTAGAATGACGAGATTTGAAAAGCCTTGTGCCAGTTTTCTGAATTGTGAATGCAATCATACATTCGAGATACTGATGGTTCAAAAAATCGAGACTGAAACAACAATTTGTAAATCTTCTGCAGTACCTTTACACAACAATTCATAATTCTAATTCTTAAGGATCAATGGTGACAAATCCCATGCATTCTCCACTTATCAACCGTCCAAAAACAGACAACATGGGCAATTGCTGGGCCTTCGGGGACGTTCGAGCAAATTACGCGAGAATGCACATTCAACTCACAAGACGACGACGACGAAGACTACTTAACTCTGACAGCAGCCCCTATCGCATAACAAAAACTCTCCTTACAAACAGCAAATCCAATCAAACTCATGACCCTATATAGACGACGTTTGGGCCACACAATCAATCATCCAACGCAGCTCCATCGTGCGGAAAACACCTCCACTGAAAAACGCGCACATACAACTCGACTTGGACCTTCTCTGTTTCCTTCACCTCAAACTCAAAACTACAGAAAACCGGTTCTTAAAAAATTTGGGGTATCGAGTCTCAGTTTGCGACGCATCTGACATCAGCGGTCGCTAATAAAGAACTATTGTGGGTGTGGCCGAGAGAAATTACATTTTAGCGTTTGTTTTGGTCAGTTTTGTAACAATTATCGTACTCATTGTCTGATGATGGACGACTAGGCGGTGGAAACTGTTAATGCGGTGCAGCGGTTGGGTGTCGAGATAATGCGCGTGCCGAATGAACATTTAATTACGCACGATCATGTATTTCAACTAAAAAAATCTGAAGATTTTTTGCAAAAAAAGTGCAGACCATCAGCAAAAATTCTGCAGTTATTTTTGTATAATTTCTGCAAAAATTTTGCATATTTTTGAAAATTATTAACTTTGCGGGAAAATTCTGCAAAATTTCTGCAGATTTTTATCATATTTAATCATAGCTTCAATTTTTTGCAAAAAATCTACAGAATTTTTTAGTCAAGTTAAGAATTTATGTAAAAATTCAAAAAATATGCAAAATTTTTACAGAAATTATACAGAATTTTTGAAAAAGTGGCCAAATAACTGCAGATTTTTTGCAGATTGTCTGCAGAAATTTTGCAGATTGTCTTTACTGTTTTTTGCAAAAAATTTGCAGATTTTTTTAATTGGGATCACTTTGAGAATTTAGCACTCATAAGTGGTTACGCAATGTAAGTTTGTCATAATTTAGGACATAGAATAAAAAGTGGAATGGAAAATGTAAAATTCAAACATGAAGTTCCCAAAAAACTATATAGATACCAATAAAACTGCAAAACTGAAATATCAATCATTTATTTCTATAGAAAAAACAAACAGTACAAAATGGCATCATTAATCAGGTACAAATTCATCACAAACCTTCAAAAAAATTCTCAGCAATTAAAAAAACAAGAAAAAAATCAATATCTTTCTTTGACAGGTCCCGACGATGGTGGTGGTGGTGGTGGCGATCCCACCACTCCGCCATTACAGCACTCAGAATTAGGTAAAGATAGCGAACTGACACTGCCTCCATGTTCTCTATCAACACTAGAAAGTTCCCCGGTGGGTGGTGTAAACCTGCTGGAACCGGTGGATAATTTCGAACACAATCCTCGTCCGATTCCCACACGTTTCACCCACAAGTTCATCAAATCTCGTAAAACGTTTGCTTTGCACACGTAGACAAGGAAAAGGAAAAATCCTTGAAGTCCGTTGATGATGTCGGTGAAGTACCAGTAGCGATCGTCTTCTTCCAGAACTCCTGAAATGATCTCCATGATCCAACATAATCCCATCACGATCAATAACTTCATGTACATTCTGGTTCTGGAATTGTTGAAAAGAAAATTGATTATTTTTTGGGTTTTTTTAAAGGGAAAATGTATGAAGGGGAATACAAGGAAAACCTCGTTATAATGAACATAACATAACAAATATAATCCCTGGCAAAAAATTTCCGATCACAGTCGCTTTTTTGTTCAAGCGCAATTTTTCAATAAGGATGATAAATTATAGGAATTTCTCTACAAAGTGACAAAATATTTTTTTTATTTTTAATTTTTAACAAAGAAATCAGACATTGAAAAAAGTTGATGGGAAAGTTGCTAGTTTGAATACCTGATAAGGTAAAATTAGACCATGAAGCAATATAAACCACGGGGGAAATTTGATTTTTCCAAGTAGTGCGCGGGTCTCCATTATAACCTCCTGACATAAGAGTGCCTTGTGGGTAATTCGGGACTTAACTTTTCCTAAACTGCAACTTGACATGGCGCGTTGCAAATTCGATAACACATTTAATCTGCAAGTTTTTTAATTCACGAAAGAAAAATGTGGAGAACCTAAATGCAGTTAAAAAATTTTGGAATCACACTTGTACGATTCGGGGATGCAAATTGCAAACGACAATGTTTGGAACTCGAATCTAGAGTAAAATGATAATCCACATTTGGAAAAATGAATCCGACTACCTGGAGCAGGAGCCAAAGTTGTGAGTACACAATTGGAAAATGACTCGATGGAATTTAATTTTTTTGTCGTGATCAAGTAATACGCGGGTCTCTAATAAAGCGCGGGGGAGGAAGAGACTTAATCCTGCAAATAGTGCGCGGGTGCAATATTAGAGGATTTACGGTAAACAGTTTAAATACGGTATTTGTTGTGCCGAGAAATTCTTTATAACAAAGATTCGATCTGTATTGGTTTTCAGAGAAGTAAAATTACAATACCGGTAGGAAAAAGTCAAATTTAAAGAATCGTTTTTCTAAGAAGATAAAAAAGAAAGTATGACTTTTCTTTGCCAATTTACCCAGTACTTGCTCATGCAAAACAGTGATTGGTCGAGATGACATGTGAAATTTGCGCCTGTGCAGATGGTTTTAGACTGACTTACGGTAAGTACAAAATTCTAAGTAACCTATGCAGTCAATTATCATTTGACATTTCTTATCGAAAGATATGCAAAAATCATCGCATCCGGAAAAGAAAGGTCACTTTTCCTTTTCTAAATTAAATGTACCCATCCTATTTTATTTTTATTTTTTTCTCACTTTTAAACCCCTGTTAAATTAAGCCTTAATATTTGGAACAAATTTTTACCCTTAAATTCCGGTTAATTCGAACTAACCGAACATGAATTATTATTTATCAATCGTGTCCCACAATATTCGGAGAAATTTTTTTTTTAATTATTCGAAAATTCCGCTTAATTAGTACTGTTTGATTTAAACGAATTAACGAGCCTTTACAATACCAAAAAACTAAGTAACCCGATAACCTCTAAAAACCAGATGAATGTGGTGGTTACCCGCAATCAACAGTTAAAGGCTACTGGGTCGATGGAACAATTAACCCTTTTGGCAAAAAATTAGAATTCCATCATTTAATGTAAGAATCCCTAAAATAAAACCAGACTTTTATTTGGGGAAATTTATAATTAGCCACTAATAAAAAAAAATTCATCTTGTAAAATTCACTAAATCAACTACAGGTCGATCCTCATACAATGAAAAGCTCGGGAATACAAATTTGTTGGCTAATCTGAAAACCCCGTTAAAGCGAATTAATTCGTAATAACAAAATACAGTGGAACTCGCTTACAACGTTATTTTTGGAACTGGGAAAAAAGTGTCGTTATAACTGGGTAATTTTAGTATTATTTTAGAAGGACTTCGGGAAAATTAAAAATGACGTTATAAGTGTAGTTCCTAGTAATAACGAAATACAATGGAACCACTTTCGTAATAACGATTAACAAATCGGAAGAAAAAAAGTTTGTTTTTGGGAGTAAAAATGTTGCTTGAAAACGTTATCGATAAAATTTAAAATTTGATGACAATATTATTGTAAAATATTGACGAAAATATCGTGAAATCGATATTTTCAACAGGAAATGTTCGTTATAACAAAAAAAAAAAAATTTCCGGTAGAAATTTTTTGTAATAACGAAATTTGTTAACTAGGAATGAATAAATCATTCACAAAAAAAATTCAGTTTATTATATTTTACAACGCAATTCGCAATAACGAGGTTCGGCCTTGAAATATTCTTCGAACATTTTTTTCCTACTGCAAACATCAGAAGAAATGTCTGGGTCACTTCATTAACTTATCAGCATTCAGCTCAGCACAGACGAGTATTAAAACTGGTTTTGCTGCCCTTTAACTTCACTGCATTGCTCCCTCAATTACACACGGTACACCACCGTTCTTCCGCTCTTTTACTCCGTCACGTATTCAAACGGGTTAGAAAATTATTTCTAAACTAATAATTCACAGAGGTGAAAGTGAACGCGGAAATTACGATAAAGTTGGTATAAAGAGGAAAACATGATCAGAAAAATAATTAAAAGGTGTCAGTGACACTTCGATCGAGCCTTATGCGAATCGTAAGGAAAAATTTATGTGATTCTTAGAAGTAAAGTATGTAAGATAAGAAATCGAATTTAATTACGAATGATAATTTTTCCCATTTGGCTTTTAGATGTGGAAATGAACGATTTCCTTTGTTTTGTGAGGATTAAATGAGATGGGAGATTAAAAACACCTGTTCGAGCTAAATTTAGGGAGGATTATTTTAAGATGATTATCGGGTTATTGTTGTTTTTGTTATAGTGAGCATCGAAGGGAATGTTGAATCGGTGATTGAGGTCAGGAGAATTCTGGAGATGAAAAAGTAGTGACTTGAATTTTAAGGTTGGTTTTGTTTGATTTTGGTGTCATCCTTGGTGTCATGAATTGAGAAAATGTTTTAACTGTTGCTTCAGTCACTTCAGTTGTTGTTTTTCGAGTTTTCCCATTGTTACAGATTGTTTTTCATGCTTCTTCTATTGTTTGTGTTTGTTTTTCATGCTTATTTCATTGTTTTGCGATGTTTTTCATGCTTATATCATTGTTTGGAATTATTTTTAACGGTTTTTCCATTGTTTGGAATTGTTTTTCATGCTTATTTCATTGTTTTGGGGTGTTTTTCTTGCTTACTCCATTGTTTGGAATTATTTTAAACATTTTTTCCATTGTTAAGAATTATTTTTAACGTTTATTCCATTGTTTGGGATTATTTTTAACGTTTGGGACTTTTTTTGTTAAGAATGGCATTGTTGATGGGATCAACAATGAGGTTAATATTGTTTAAAACAAATTTTAAAATACGTTATACCGAAAAATTAGTCATAAACGAGTTTGTTATAACGAGATTCGACCTTTTCTCAAGAAACAATAACAACCAATCCCACCACCTTAACCCATTCCTCTCCCTCTAGTGGCAAAACAGTCATCCAAACCCCAATCAAACCCTCCCTTAATTAATTAATTAAATTAATTAATACTTACAACTGCGCGTGAATCTTCTTATTAACCAACACAGTATCCTTGCTCAAAGTCCGCAAACTCCAAATCGTTAACCCGAAAAAAACAACGTTCGCCCCGATGATGGCCGCAGCAGGCCCGTACAAAAACACGACCTTCGACTCCAACTTCCGGAACCAACACTGACTGGCAAACTGCGGTTTATACAAACTCTGCTCCGGCGCAAACTGATCCGTCAAAACCGCACAAGCCGCGATCAAAACCGGAACTCCCCACGCGTAAACCGACATGTAAATAAACCTCAACCGACTTCTGGACGGCGTCGCAGCTTTACTCGCAAACCGCGGCAAATTCTTCCAAATATCAAACGCCAACACGTTGATCCAGAAAAACGACGCGAGGAAGAAATAATGCAAAACTACACTATAAACACTACACACTTCCGGCGGAAATTCCGGACTCCATGCGCGAATTATCAACAAAATGTAAAAAATCAACAAACTCAGCATGTGGCACATCATTGTCTTAGTTTGGTACGTTAACTTCCGGTTCGTTATGGCGTAAATCAAGAGGGAAAGCAACAAACTGACGGCGGAAATGATCCACGACGTGGCGTACGCGTCCGTGACGTAACTTTTCGAGCGTACGTTCGTTTGACAGATGACTCCGTAGTCGGCGACGTTGACAGTAAAGTCCCCCGTGTCGACGATCGTGTCTGATTGGATGATTCTGAGGTGTAACCCGCCATTTTCGAGTTTGTACTCGTACGGAAAAAGTCCCCATCGTTCGCACGCGCGGAATTTCGGGGTCAATGGGTAGCAGAGTGTTATGGAATTGTCTTTTTCTACCGTGTATTCGTCGGGGGTTAGGGAAATTCCACTTCCGGTTACTCGTAAAACCCCGTCCTTAATGGTGACGTAATTTGGTAAGAGTGTAATATTCTTACACGAGGGTCTGTTGGCGATTCTTGTGGCGGTTTGATTGTCCACGCATGATTGCGTCACTATATTAAAAGTGAGTTGATCTGGGCACGTGGGTTGTGTGGATAAAACGGTGTAAAAGTCGCTCGATGGCACTGTGGCTTCGGTGAATCCAGGAATTGTCGTCGTGAGTGATAGGAATAACACGGTGATGACGGTCACTTCGGTCCATTTGGTTAAAAACTTCATTTTTTTGATTTTTTTCTTACTTTGTTTTGATGGTTTTTAGTGTTCGATCATTCTTTGGCGTGTGGAGTAGGAACTAACGTAGCACGTGCGACTGCACAGAACTCGGTCAGATCAGCGAGACCTTGGTCATGGTGCTTGAGGATTTCCAGTCTCCAGCAGAGTGCGGTGTAGTGTCGTGCCACGGCTCGCAGGTGGCGCCACCGTCGTGGAGTGACGTATGATCCAGCAAAACCGCACAAAACCCGAAAAAAATGTATAAACTTGATTTATGAGTAATAAAACTGGTTTTTCTATTCTTTTTATTTTATTACTTTATTTTTTAAACACAAAACAATTTTTTTTTTAAGTGTAATTGTAATTACCCTAGTGATGGAATGCGGAAATGACGGGTTGGGCCTAATTTCTGATTTGTTTTGTTTACGTCGATGCATCACGATTCACGGAGCCAAAATTTGGCTTTTTAAAGTTTTTTGAGTAGTATTATCAAGTAGTATTATTTACTACGTTTTTCGTGTGTAAATTTCGCAAGAGTAAAATTCCTTGGATGACTAAGAATTCGAGGTAAAGGATTAAGAAAGGAATTTGTTGGGGCTTAATGAGTTTCAGTGATTAAATTGGGGTCAAAGGGTGAAGGGTAGAGGCATGGTGAATAAGGTCAAGATGACTCTCCCTTTTCATTTTATTTTTTATTTTCAACGTCCGATGCCACTGAGTCGTCGAATAAATATTTACACTACCTTGAAATGGAATAAAAAAAAAATTCTGGTAATCGCCCGTTAAATTATTTGCTTCCTTTTGTTAAGTTGTTATGGAAATACATCGGCGGAAGTAAATATTGAGATAAAACGTGATATGAATGTGAGATTTTAAGTTATTATGTGTGGATATTATGCAGAGGGAATTTTTCTTGATGGTTTTCCCACGAAGTTTTGAGGGTGTTGAGTTTTTTAGATTTATTTTATTTATTTTTATTTTTTTTTATGAATGGGTCTCGGGGTTGGTTTTAAAGTTGTGATGAGTTGCGAAATATTTTTTTTGTTTTGTTTGTGAAAGGTTAAAAGGTGGATTCTCATATCTCACTGATGGTTGATGTTTTGATACGAGTTGATTTTGTGATGAGATGCGAGATGAAGCTGTTTTTTTTTTTAAATTTTAATTACGTAGTTGCGGTTTTATCCGCTGCGGCGCTGGTTTGATAGAGTGTTTGAGATAATCTCTTTATTTTCTTTTTTCCGCCTGATTTCGTTTTGATTTTTGAGTGATTTTAGGCTGGATGGAGTTTAGTGATGTTTTGTTTTATTAAAATGATTATAAAAATTACGTCATACTCATTAATGAAGGCCATCAAATAAAAAGAAGAATTTGAAAGTAAAATTGCGAGGAACTAGACAATGCATCGTGACCATGAAATAAACAAATTTGTTTACCGTATTTCATGGTCACGATGCATGCCAGATCTTATCGTATTGCAACGAGAATCCAATTATCTTTTAATTCCTACACGACACATTCATTTAGCAATAAAAAAATTGTCTTATAAATGTCTTATAAATTGTCTTATATGATCAATCGCGTTAATCTCAAATCAGTTATCAGAGTAATCTTTGGATTTGTAGTGTAGCAAAGCTGATTTAACGAAGAGGAGGGGAAATGGTGTCATACGGGCTTTGAGTTTTTCACTATGATTTATGATTCATTTTTAATCATTCTGAAAAAAGTTTGAGTCTTGTGAATTTTCACTGAATTTTCAATCGATAGTCTCTTGATCCCTCACTTGATTGGTGCGTAAAATATAAATTCCAGTTTTAAATTGAAGTTCTGGAAAGAAATCAAAATTTTTTAATTAAAATTTATTAATATACACCTCCATGTCCAAGCCGGACATTTAATAAAATAAAAATACAAAACCAAAATAAATTTTAAGAAAAAGAAACAAATTTATTTTTCAATCAAAACATTAGCAAAATATGTTCACACTATAGTTTTAAATCCCCCTTCTGCCTTGAACCTGATAAAATTTTATTTTTTAAAAACTAATTTGTATCACATTTGACTCGTAATTAATAAAAAAAAAATCTTTCTATTACACAAATATTGTGTCCAATTAACAACTGACTTCACGTACGGTACACAAATTTACAAATTTTCCTAAGTTTTCTCAAACTTTTTCCGGCTTTTCTTCTTTCTCAGCTTTCTCAGCTTTCTCGGGTTCCTTTTTGCTATTTCTTTTCCTGCCAACTTTCTCTTCCTTCTCTTGGATTTTAAAATGCGTATCTTCGTCGCCCGATGGCGGATGAAGCCTCAAGTTGTACCAAGTGTCGGTGACGACGATCATGAGAGGAACGGATAACACGGCTCCGAGCGTCATCCAAAAGGTATAATCTTGTTGAGCCGGACCTTCATACGCCAGCGCCCGTTGAGGATTCTTCCGCGAGTGTTGCATCCGTTTCGACCACAGCTGTGGGCATACGAGTGTTAGAGGCGTTTTACGAAGAGTAATGCATTGTGGCGTGAGAAAACGTATCATTCTGATATCGTAAAATTTAAAAAATTTTGTATTATTAAAGTATTTAAGGATTTATTTAAGGATTTTTCTAACCCTTCGAGTTGGTAAAGAAAGAAGAATCGGTTCAACGTGCCAAATATATAAGAAATTCCAAATTAAGCGTGAAGCTCTACAGAATATTTATAAATTGAAAGTCCAGACTATAGGCAAGCGAATATATAAATGAAGCAATTTACGGATTTTTTTTAAAGAAATAGGAACGTAATGTTCAAAACAACCAAGGAGTTGTATACAATCAAGGTCTAAAGAGAAGTAATAAGGTTAAACCGTCCGATTGTTGCGCATATTTCCGGTAAAAATGGGCGGAGCGATGCGCAGTGTCACGGCGCGTGTGACGTCACATGCGGACAAGAACCAATTGCTGTGTAATGGTGGATCGCGTCATTTACTGGCGGTGACTACAAAATTATTAAATGTCTTCGTGTGCAATTGCAACTTGCCATAATAATAGCAAAAAAGTAGTAAAGGGTGAACGTTTAGCATTTTTTTCATTTCCTAAAGAGGAAAAATTAAGAAAAAAATGGATCAAAATATGTCAACAAGAAAAAAAAATTAACCCTTCAACAGCAAGAATCTGCTCAAACCACTTCAAGGAAAATGATATTGAAAATTTCTCCATGTGGACAATTGGGAAATTTAAGCCAATTCTTTCTAAATTGGCTGTACCATGTAAACATCTGAAAAGCTACAAGGAAGACCCAAAAGTAAAGGAGAGAGGAGAGATATGTAAAAAGAACTGTTCGAAAAAACGCCTTAGCCAGATTGTCAACACTATCACCAAAATGGCATATTTGGGCGAAAGTGAATTCTTTTCTAGTATCGACTTGATAAAAGGATATTACCAAGTGGAGATGGACAAAGATGGTAAATCAAAAACTGTGTTTTTTACTCCTAAAGGAAAGTTTCAATTCAAGCGTATGATGTTTGGCCTAAC
>JAQFZO010001321.1:0-16429 GCA_034695885.1 Geophilus flavus
GTTAATTTTTTCAAAAGTAAATTTCACTTTTCAATTTCTGATACCGGGGGAGGGGGGGGGGGGACGGGGCGCGGGAATTTCAACTGCGGAATGGGACAACCGCGGAACTGAAGTGGATGATAAATCCAAGAAACGCGAAAAATGTAATGCGCGGAATGACGAACCGCAGAAAATCTTTAGCGCGGAAAAGTCAAATGGGAAGAAAGAATTTAAAAATTGGAAACAATTTTTTTTTTTCAATATTAGATTAATTCCTGAAAATAATGAAAATTATGCAAAATTCAGTTGAAGTCGGGTGGAAAAAATATTAAAATCAAGTAAGAATATATCATATCACCCCCATCCCACATGAAAAAAAGAAGGTAAGCCGCTTTCCCGCATAGCTGGGATAAAGCATTTGGCGATATCATGGGTGATATCATTCTTCCGTGGCGATATGATCTATTCTCGCACTGTTTTAATATTTTATCGCTCGATTTTCATCATTTTTACTACTCAGCATAACGTCTTTTAAATAAAATAAAATAAAATAAAATAATTTTTTTTGTACATTCTTTTAATTTTTTCTTCCGACATGACTTTATGCTTTATGTGATTTTCCACCTCTTCGAAATGAAAACACTGCCCCTACAAAAAATTGTCTCATTTTTGCCCAGAATAGCATTTACAATTCGATGACCACCCCCGCCCCCGGTATCAGAAATTGAAAAGTGAAATTTACTTTTGTAAAAAATTAACCAGAAATTGAAAATTGAAAAAATTGCATGGCCTAATGAGTTTATTTTCATAACTGACGTATTTACGCATTTCAGGCCTTAGCAGACCATATTGGAATTCCTTGTTCTTTAGTAAGAGGCAACTTGCGGAGAATTTGGAACGAGGTTTTACTTCCATCAAAAAGACAATCGGTAAATCTTCTGCATGTTTTTGGCCTGTATTGTAATTCAGTGCGTGATGTGTTTTTCGATTCAGATGGATAAAGAGCGTTTAACAGAACGATACATCATAGATTTAATTTTCAATCCTGGCCAGTTGTTACCACTGGGTTCTATCGATGCCAACCAGTACTGTGACCAAGATTGCTGTACACCCAAGACAGCAATATGTAATAATATCGGCTTCAAGCAATAATGTACACTCCTGATAGGGATTTGTATATATAAATCTTTATTACTCATTATGTACTAAAAAACGAAAATTTTTTTAATACTATTGAGTGATAAAAAAAAAACTGAATGAATAAAAGCTTATATAAAAATTTTAGTTGTTAAGGTGTTTATTAGGTTTGGGTAATGATAATTAAGAATAAAGAAATTCATGATCCGTAATATCAAGTATCAGCGCATTTCCTGTACACCTTGGAACGATTCAATCTCTTTCCAATGGTTTCGACATGGAAGCCAATCGCTAATAATTTCTCATGATTTAAAATTTTACGACCATCGAATAAAAACGCAGGTTTCAACATGCTATCGTACATTCGCTTGTAATCCAAATCCTAGGACGACAGAAAATATAAATTCAATCGTATCACTGACCAACACATCGATTACGTGGGTACTTACGACAAATTCATCCCATTCCGTGCAAATGACTAACGCGTGTGCACCGATAGCTGCAGAATAAGGATCCCGATGAATGGAGACCAGCTCCGACACTAAAAGAAATTAAATTACGAATGAAATTTGTAAAATAATTCAATTTATACGATCGTTCTGAGAGAATTACCTCCTAATTTTGCTTCTTCGATGAGACACGAGTTAACCGAGTTGCTTAAATCGGAAATAATTTGACTGCATTCCACTCCCGGATCATAAATATTCAACCTAGCACCTTCATCTAACAGATAACGGCAGATATAAATGGCAGGAGATTCTCTAGTATCACCAGTATTCTTTTTAAATGCAAATCCTAATATCGCAATCTGTTTATCCGTGACCGTATTGAATAAATTCTCGATAATGTTGTTCGTGAAGCGGCTCTTCTGGTATTCGTTCATATCGATAACCTAATCATTTACGAGATTAGAACTAATTTTTTAAAATTAAAAAAATATTTCATTTACCTGTTGCCAATACACAGCCACTTCGGGTAAATTCAAGCATTCGGATATATAAACCAAGTTCAAAATATCTTTTTGGAAACAGCTGCCACCAAAGCCTAAAGAAATTAATATTTTAATTTTTAAAAAAAATATTTAAAAAAATTCTGATTTTCATACCGACACTCGCTTGTAAAAATTTTGGCCCGATTCTGCTGTCCATGCCAATCGCATGTGCTACTTCTGATACATCAGCTCCTGTTGCTTCACAAACGGCTGACATGGCATTTATGCTCGATATTTTTTGTGCTAAAAATGCATTTGCAGCCTAAAATAAAGAGATTGGCATGATTTTTCTGATAGTAGTTTTAAAATGGAGGTGAATTTACGAGTTTTGATAGTTCAGATGACCATGTATTAGTAGTAATAATCCTTTCCGGCGAAATCCAATGTTGATAAACCGAACACAGCTGTTTTATAGCTGCTTGACCTTCAGCCGTCTCTTCCCCACCAATCAGGACACGATCGGGGTGTAACAGATCATTTATTGCAGATCCTTCAGCTAAAAACTCAGGATTAGACAAAACCTGCGAACGATTTAATATTCATAATCGAGAAAATTGTAATCCATCAGACAATTTTCAAACCTGAAATGACACTTCAGGTCTTGTGTTAGCCTTAAGGATGTTTGTGATGCTTTCAGCAGCTCGAACTGGCACTGTACTTTTTTCCACCACGATTTTGTGTCCAACAGCAGTGTCGGCGATGAGACGAGCAGCTGCTTCTATGTACTTCAGGTCTGCAGCTCGACCCTAGAAAGTTTACAAAATTCGGTTTTATATTTTAATTACTTTATTTACTTTAAAAAAAAATATTTTTCGCACTTTTCCAACTCCGAATGTTTTTGTAGGTGTATTAACCGAGATAAAAATTAAATCCGCATCTTTGATTGAGTCTTCAACATTTGTTGAAAAGAAAAGATTATCACCTCTGCATTTCTTTACCACATCGTCCAATCCAGGCTGAAATAAAAAGAAAAATATTGAAATTATTGAAGTATTTCGACTTTTACGGCAAGCTCATGAATCTTACCTCAAAAATGGGTAATTTATCGGAATTCCACTGATCGATTCTTTGTTTATTTTTATCCACAACTGTTACCGTTACTTCTGGACACTTCAAGGCTATAACGCTACAAGTGGGTCCACCGACATAACCAGCACCGATACAACATATTTTACGAACAGACATGATGACTTCGTATAAAGCAGGAAGTAAAATTGGTTTCTTTCACTTTTTTCCCGTGGGAAAATAAAATGTTTATCGGTAAGATTTCAAGCGAAATTAATCTTTTATATTGTCGGTTGGGAACATCTATCAAAGGATAACAAACAGGTGTAACTCGTTCCTCCTTTTTTACGACTTATAATAATTTCCTTTCAACAAATTGTTTGATGTGATGCTGCAATCATCGAAATGCTGTGTACACAAACCCACCGCGCCTCACACGTCCATTTAAATGACGTCATCAAATGTCAAAGCGAGTTTCAGGTGTTTCTCGATAGATGGGAGCCGCAGCATCCTCATTGGATGGAACACATACAACACTTCCACGATCATTTATTTCATCATACAAAATGGCATATGTTGGCAAAGGGAGCAATAGCTCCGAACATGTGGTAAAGAATACTTATCAAGCTGTCGTTTTGACTGACAGTTTTGATGAAAAATTTGATCCATTAAGCAAAGAAAATTTGACGGTTTGTATTTTCACGTGATCGCATCTCTACTTCCATTTTAACAATTTGTTATTTCTCCAGGTTCTATTTCCTCTTGTCAATCAACCCATTCTTGAATACACTTTGAGATTTTTGAAATCGTCTGGCATACAGATCGTTTACCTCGTCTGCTCAAAAAATGTTGATGCAATTCAAGAATACCTCAATGAGTAAGTTAATGCATTATATGGTGCATCGGTGAGTTATAGAACTGTTTGTTGTGTATTTGAGGTCTGATTGGCAAAACCCGTCGAATGAAATGAAAATATCTGTCGTCGTATCTCATCAATGCACGAGTATCGGAGACACTTTACGGGAAATCGACAGCAGGGCAGTTATACGAAGTGATTTCGTTCTGGTGAATCCGTTCGTCGTATCCAACATCGATCTGCGACCGATTATAGACGAACACAGGTCGGTAATTAAATCTAAATTGATGTGATGATGATTACAAATGTAAATTTTTTATTTATAGGGAAAATTATAAAAGTAACAAGCAATTACTCATGACTGAAGTTTACACGCAAGTGTTACCGAAACACCGGTGTCGTAGCGTAGATCAGGATACGGTTTTAGTGATGGATGGGAAATCAAAAAGAATTCTCCATCTTCAAAAAAACTGCAATAAGCAAAAAATTACTTTTCCTTTGGTATGTGTTTGGGTTAAGGAATACTTTTATAACCATTAATTGTCAATTCCCTCTTTACATAGTCTATTTTTCAAGAAAATAGTCATCTATCGGTTAGATATGATTTAAGTGGCAGCCATATTAGTATTTGCTCACCCCAAGTTCTTTCATCATTCACTGATAATTTCGATTTTCAAAGTAAAAACGATTTCATCAAAGGTATCCTAGAAAATGAAGAGGTAGGCTGTAATTTTTTTTTGTTATGGTTGTAAAACTTTATAACTTGTGTATATAACTTTTTCCAGATTTTAGGCAACACGATACATGCTCATATAGTCAGTAATGAATATGCTTCTACGATAGCAAATTTTCAAACTTATGATGCAGTTAGGTAGTTTGATTCTAATTTTGTTTTTTAAAAAAAATTAAATTTACGTATTAATTTTATTTTTTTGATATCAGTAAAGACATAATCGATCGCTGGGTTTATCCTTTTGCCCCAGATGTAAATTTCTTGCCTTCAAAAGTAGGTTATACATATTTAAGAAAAAATGTATATCTTTCAAAAGATATAATTCTACCAAGGTGAGTTATTACCGTTTGACAATCGGTGAGATTTTTTAACGTTACCTTAATGTTCGCAGAACTTGCAATTTGAAGAGTAAATTAGTAATAGGCGAAGAAACGAAAATCGGCGATGGTCTGAATATATCGCAATCTGTTATAGGAAAAAATTGTATAATTGGTAAGTTATTAAATTTTTAATAATACCAAGAGTAAAGATTAAATAATTTCTTTTATTACCAGGCAATAAGGTTACGATAGAGGACACACATATTTGGGATAATGTAAAAATCGGCGATGGATGTGTCCTGAAATCAGCTATAATAGCTCACAATGTGCACTTATTAGACAATGTCGAGATTTCCTCAGGTTGCATTTTGTCGAACAATGTGACAGTGGGGCCAGGTGTTACAGTCACCGAAGGAACGATATTGGTGGCCGAACCACCGGTTGATGAATTTGGAGAGCAAATTGCACTGCCAAGCATGGGTAAACAAAACAACATAACTGATTTGATGATGACGTTAACTTTTATTTTTTGGTCAGACTTAGGCGACAGTGGTCGTGCATTTGTATACCAGAGCAGCAATATGAAGTCATATCTTCACTACCTGAATGGCTGTTTAAATGGTGTCGAAGAGGAAGTTCCCAGCACTGCCAATGTGACTGACGCCGAAGATTCTGACGATGATTTTGATAACATAATAGTGGAAGACTCGAACAGTATGACACGATATTGTTCGAATGTTCAGTTAATTTTTACTATTTTTTTTTTGCAGTATTTTATAAAGAAGTCATAGACAGCTTATCGCGGGCAGTAGAGGAACAATTTCCTTGCGAAAACTTAATTCTCGAAATCAATTCCTCAAAGTATGTTCGAGTACAATAAACGTAAACACATTAACCGACATTAATAACTTTTATAGACATGCTTATAACGTATCGATGAAAGAACTTAATAATTTGCTGACTATAGCTATTTTGGAAATTCCAAACTCGCGATCTTCCAACAACACGCTCGACGTCCGTCAGTACTTCACTGCTTTGAAACCCGTAAGATTTAAATTTTCGAAACTCGTACATCCAAAATAATAATATTTTTTTTATTACACCCAGGTGCTGAATCAAATGGAAAGCCTCTTAAAAAATTACATGAAAAGTAACGAGTCGCAAATGGACTGTCTTTTTGCTATCGAAGAATATTTCGGTCGTCATAACAATCACCTGCCAGTTGCAAAGATTATTTTAAAGGAATTTTATGAGAAAGATATTATTTCGGAAGAAAACATTTTGTTATGGTACAACTATGCGAGCAACAAGAGCGAAGATCCCGCAGTTCACAAACTCGTGCGAGAAAACGTAAGATCATCCCTTAGCCGAGCCGAAGGACGAAAGAAAAATACCATTAAATAAATAATTTATTTGTACCGCAGGTATCCAAATTTATAGAGTGGTTGGAAGATGCAGAGGAGGAAAGTGAAGAAAGCGAAGACGAAAAAAGTGATTAAAAAGCTTTGTTATCTAATTGATAAAATATTGTTTTCATATAACAAGGAATTCATATTTTTATATACACACGCGACTACGACATAAAATTAACTGCTTAAAATATTTATCAATAAACATAAGTTGCCTTTTATTTTTGTCATGCATTGATGGGAGAAGCCACACGCGGCGGTGGTGTCAGTCCTTTCGGTGCTTTGTTCGCTAATTCCCGCTGTAATTCCTCCACTTTTTTCTGCAGTTGGATTTTTAGGAGCAGGAGGTCTCGATCGCGTAAATGCAGGGGTTCCTATTTAATCATCACCATCATCATAGGTTATTGGAACATGCATACTTTTATTTTAAATTTTCTATGTCTTTTTCTATATAAATATTTTGAAATTACTTGAGTGCGCATTCGCGGGTTCCATCTGCAGTAATAACCCTTCCATAACTCGATTCGTCTTAAACTGGCAACTGGGAATAAAACGTGTTGATGGCTATTCTTCGAGTACAGCGGATTCGTGAATTCTTCGATATTCGTATTGACGAAGGACCAAAGTGAGAGCGTTCTGGTTCTCACTTCCTACAAATTAAAAAATTCGTAAACCTAATCTCGAAATTTAAAAACAAATTACTTCTCTCATGCGTTGTTGTTCGCTATTAAAAAGGAACGTTCCGTATAAACAACTATACAAATGATCCAAAATTGTGATAAGCATGTGTTCGTTGAACTCGAAAGCATTGGAAAACTAGCAAAAGAATAAAACCATTAGTAAGTTATTCGTAAAAGAATGCATTTTGTTGCTGTACCTGTTGCGTGATTTGCCATACACAATCCACAAATTGTAAAAAGACGGGTGACCTGTCGGCGTCGGAATGTTTGTCATCCCCATGACCAATCCTTTGGGCGAATTTGTGTCCGAAACTGAGCCATTCCTTCTCTATCAACACTTCAAATCCTTTGATGGTTCGATAATAGGGATCTAACATCAAAATCGCCAATGCACTAAGCTGAAAAAAAAAATAATAATCTTGTAACACACAAAAAAATTACGATAATGTTATCTTGTTTTCATCATACAAACATTTCCACTACGTGACACATGTTCGTTCAATGATGAGCAAACATTTTTTTTATATATTTATTTTTTTTTTTTTAAAAAGTGAAAATCACCTGAGCCGTTCTGTCCCAACCATCACTACAATGCACTATGACCGACGTTTTGTTGCTTTCAACTTTGTCGGCGATTCGAATTGCACCGGCCAGAATACATTTGATGTGTTCCAGCCAATGCGTCGATTCGATATTGGACAACCAACGATTATCGTCGATCACGGGGAAGCACATTTCCTTCAGTTTGCGTAAACTTTCACGCATCACATGAATGTTGTGAATATCGAGAAAAACTAACTCCGCATTCTGATAGGCATCTTCACTTTCGTACCCACCGCCTTTAGCCTACGATTAAAACAATGTTTATAATCATTTCCGTTACTACGTAACAAACATTGAATGCATACTTTGTTAGCCACAGCATTTACACTAGGCCTGGCATCCATTATAAACAGTTTGTGCGACTGCGCGTTGGCATCCATGATGAGTTGAATGTAACGCTCATCGTCTTTGCTCCTTTTCCCGCTAACCCCAACTAAAGGTTGGCTGCATCGGGTGATTGTGGCCTGACTTTCTGGATGAATCCAACTCAAAACCTGTAATTACCGAGGCATTAAATTGTTATTCCTCGTGGTTTTGTTATTAATTCTTAATTTATTACAGGAATGCGACCCCTGCTTCTAAAATTAGCTACGGCTCGAAGGTCTTCGTCGGTCGCTACAGAAGGAACGGCTAAAATAGCAGGATATGTATCACAGAGTTCATAGTTCTCATTGATTTTCGTTATCTTCCAACTCTCGGTAGGCAATCCCTAGAAATAATCGTTTTTTTTTTACTCCAATTATTTATCGATTTGAGTGTTTAAATTATTTAATCTCTCTTAACCTGTCTTTTTAATTCTGCAACTGGATCGTATACATTCCAGCCATTTAAACCAAAATCCATTTTGCAGTCGAAAGCGAAAAATTGCTATTTTGTAAATAATAAAAAAAAAAAATTTGAAATTAATCTCTAAACATCGTTTAAGTAAATTTTTAATACCAATTTATGCGAAAAGGGAAACGCATACTGTTGCAATTTTTCAAATACATTTCTCCGGGAATGGTTTTCTTGTTTGTGCGAAAATCTCAAATTTCTCATGTCCTGTAAAAACCGAAATTATTACTTTATCGATTTAAAAATATTGACTTTCAATTCAAGATTCACCTTGCACACAAGACCAATTCCATAAGAATTTTCACCACGACTCGTGGCCCCGCCCAACTTCTCTATGCGATTCACAACTCCCAAAGGCACATCCAAAACAAAAGGCGGGTCCTTAAAATTAAAAAAAATTAATAATTAAAAATACAATTAAACAAAACTTTTTCTTTCAAAATTACCCTGTCAACACTTCTAAAAAACAACTTATAATTCGTCACGGATAAGGTTCCTCGAACAGGGCCGGTGAAAGGGCACAAGTATGTCACATCACGTGCTGCAAATGTAAAAAAAAAATACAATTATCTTATATTTATTTCGATTATCATTTGTCCTAAATCCAGTTCTATTAATAATCAAAAAAATATTTTTTTTTCCTTACCGATTCCTTGTATTTTCTCCCCGGGAATTAAAGGCGGTTCATCGGGTTTCGGCACCATACTCGATTCTCGTGCATTAGTCTTAAAAAAAAGTAAGAAAAAGGCCGATTAAACTCGGTGTTTATAAGTAAAACCACTAACAACGTGAATAGAAACGATGATGCCTTTCAGTTTCAGATAAGCGATACGTAAACAACGTCACGGTCAGATCATTTTACTAGTAATATGACCCAGTAACCGGATGTGACAAATCCACGACAACTTACTCGGCCACGACGTACCTTTATTTCTGGCACAGGAATATTTTCCGTCGATGTCGACGACGAGGAACAGAGCGATTTAGATGGAGAATGAGGCGAACTGGTTTTCGAACGCGAGCTCGTTCGACTGTCTACAGACTCGTGCCCTAATTTCGAATTGAGAGAACTGGATTTAGACTCCGAACAGGCTAACGAGTCCGAACTGGTGTGTTTTGAACGCATGCCATCCAAATGATGGAGTTCTAAACTTCTTCTACGGTCCATGTTTGTATGTTTGATGAGTAAACTCGCACTTTAGCCACTATTTTACCTACTACTGATAACGTCGGGGCACCATTTTGGTTGTTAGTGACATCTAACGCTACAATTTGAAAATTCGATTAATAACGCTGCAGATAGCAACTCCTGTCATCAAATGGTGAAAAATATAAAGAAATGTTGACGTTGACTCATATTTATGTATCACTAAGCATGATTAATAAAACAGTTACATTTGCCGCAAAACACGTGGTTTATTTCCCCGAACGAAATAAGATATCTACGACGATGACTTTTTTTTTCTTCTCTCTCGGATTAAAATCAATGCAGCCTCCAGGAGTGTGGGAGTGCATTTGTGCTCGAGGATTGTGGCATTTGGATGTGCTTATTGCTTCGACATTCCCGGCTCAAATCCCAGGACTTCCCTCTTCGTAATTTTCTCATCTGCAAACCCACCGAGCTAATATCTCTCTTAATCAATCACGTAACCCATATATGACAAAAACGTGTATACGAAAAGGTAGGTTAAATGAGTGTAAGCAAAATACGATAAAAAAAATTAGAAAAAAATATGAATTAACCACAATAACTAGTAATAGCAATTGATGAGACAATCTAATCATTTTTTCTAAATTGCATGCTCTGTTAGGGAAGATATCGCTATCATTTACTGGCATTTTCCCCCTGCATAAATCAGGACGGGCAGGAAAGCCAACAAATAGTAATAACAGGGGCAGCGAGTTAAATAGTTGTAGACAGTTAATCGATATAAATTATCCAAAGTGGATTTCTTTTTCCTCACATTTTTCCTTGTTTCCGTTCTACCTGACACCTCCCCGTTTTAGGAACTGCTTTAAGACATACCGCATGCCCTTGGATTGATATTTACAGACTTGTCACGTGTTTTTTGTGTTTTTTTTTCTTGTTTGGCTTAAGGTTGAATGACTCCTTCCAAACAGTTTGAGAAGCCGTTGCCAGCCAAAAAGGCATCAGGTGCCCGTCCCATGTTGAAGAATTGCTGTTGCGGAAAATGTCTTCTCCGAACTGGAAGCATTTGTACAGCTGTGTTTTTTATGGTACCAAAAATGAGTCGTCTGTTTATTTATATATTTATTTAATTAACATTTTTGTGTGCACTCACATGTGTGCATCAGATTTACAGAATATGCATTGTGGCTGCTCTAGTCTTGGCTTTCATTTTCTTCGATGAAATCGAGGAGATTTTTTACTACAGGAAAAAAGATAGTAAATTGATTAATTGAATCGTGTTTATTTGCTTTACGTTGACCTTGAAAATGTAATTTCAGCTTTGTGGCTCCTCATCCTCGTGGCGATTGCAATAAATGGAGTCGATTTCATCTTATCTGTCTGTCTCACTGTGGGTGTGGTTCGTGGTTGTAGTCTTCCGGTTCTCTTTTGGATAGTATTCGAGATGCTCAATCTGGTATTTGTGATCGTTACCGTCGTGGTATTTATGATACTAACACAGGTGCAATTAATTAATTTTTTTGATATTTAAAACGATTTTTCATAATTGTTTTATATTTTATTTATATAGTTCCATCTCCAATATATCGTTGCATTCGCTTGTACGATGTTATTAAGCGGTTTCAAGCTTTATCTCATCCTTGCTGTGGTATCTTATTATCAGTATTTGACGACAGATGTCGCCACTTACGCCTCTTCCAGATGAAAACACTGCCCATACAGAAAATGGTCTCTCATTTTTGCACACAATAGCATTTACCATTACTATGGTGGCCCACAAGGGCCATTTTGAATTTATTTTTACTTTTTAATTGCTGGTACCACAAGGGCCATTCCTAATCAAATAAATTAATAAATTAAAAAGTTTTAAGTTCCAACTTTTTAAAAATAGTTGGAACTTGGAAGTTCAAACAATAGTTGGGAGTTCAAACTAAACAAAAGTTAGAACTTGAAACTTTTAAATTTTTATTTCATTAGGATTATTCCATTTTCTTTGTGTAGTATTGGCGGCTACTCACTTTTAGTATTATATGATAAGTTTCTACTAGTATTTTTTTACCAAATTACTATCAAAATATAATATTTTAATTTATCCATAAATTAGCAAATTTCATGATAATCATAAGTAAAAAAAAATATAAAAGATTTACATGTAATAAAAACTATTACTAAATCAAAAAAACAAACGAAATGTCAGTAAATCCCGTTAAATCTCACGGAATCCCAGTGAATTTCATTATTTTTGATTTCTTGTGATGGAATTCTTCATAAGAAATTATTAAATCTCAATAAATCTCATAGAATCCCACTGACCCTCAGTAATTTTGATTGGTAATTGATTTTTATATAAGTGAAAAAGTGAAAATGAATTTTTCAAATGGCCCTTCTGGGTCACCATAGTAGTATGACACTTGTTTAATGACATTTATTAAAACAATCTCACATAAATTGAGTTGTGTTCGAGTTTAAAGTTTAAATTTTTTTACTGAACATTTTTTTAATTATATTATAATGCTTTTTTACAACTTTAATATTATACACTTGTTTAAGTTTCTTATTCCAATTTTGTATTACTGTTTATTAAACCCACCGAGAGAATTTTTGACAGTCAAATTTTGCCAGTACAGTAGTTACAAAATCAATAGTCGTGTGTGACAATCTAAAACCCCCAGTGATAGATTTCCACCAGCGTTGTCAAACCAAATTTGTTATATATCCTACCCTGTAGCACAAATAGTTCTCTTTTTGCTCAAAGGTAGTGTAAAATAGTTTATAAATTGTAAAATAAAATAAAATAAATAAATAATAATAAAATAAAAAAAAACTCCGCACAGTGTTTGCTATTTTTTAACGCAATCGAGCATTGCAGGAAAGCTAAGCGCTCATCATGACCTATCTTGAACGGTTCGTTAGATTTATGAAGAAATATCGTGATATAAAATTATTTTATAATTACAATGCAGCGTAAGTACATTGAGATGGGGATGTGTGACGGCTGTTGATTGAAGTCGATGATTTATCTTTGTAAATGGATGGAACAAAGAAACCGTATTTGCTGTTTAATTATTCTAGTAGTGTCTGAGATCATAAAACTAATGGATTTTTAAAATATTTTTAAAAAAACAAAAATAATTTAATACAATTATTTTCCTGACTACTGTGAAACTTTAATTTGCCCAAATAGCACAATTACATCAAATTATAATTGCCCTTTAAACGTAAGAAAAAATGGATTAAACCGGTAAGTAAAGAAAAAAAAAATTACACGGTCTTGTTTTTTTGCTATTACAGCAACCAAAACCAAACTATTACTAAGCTATTAGTTACATTCCTTCAAATCTGCTCTAAAAATGCATCAATTGAATAATCATGTGAAAGTCAACATTTTCACTTCACTACTTATTTACATTCATAAAAAAAAAATCATTTTCCCACTCACGATTCTCAAGATCGACGACACGTGCCCAACCTACTGGTGTTGAACCACGTAGACCGGCTGGGCTGTTGACATAACAGCTGCTCAGCGCTTCCACGACACTTGTTGCACAACTAATAAATCTTTGCAAGAGACTTCTATTAATCATTTTGTTATCAAACGAATAAGAAAATCACTACACTGGTTTCTACTTTACTTTATTACTACGGGTTTTTGTCATCACTAAAATTTTAAACCCTGTGGGAATATTAGAAAAATCATTCTAAAATCTATAGATTTAGATTCCGATAGCAAACAAGACTTGTTCACTTTCCCTCGCTACTTTTTAGGGGCAAAGGATTTATAAGATAAGCAGCTATGAGGATAGATAATCCGCAACTGTCTAATAACAATCATACGTATATAACACTTTTATAACTTGTCCTCAATAAAAAGGAAATGGATCAATCAGATTGAGGGCCACGAGGTCATTCATTGCCCCCTGAGGTTGTTTTTGTCTGGGTTTCCCTTTCTTCCATCACCACCGTAAGGGGAGAGTACGGATCGCAGTTTCTCAGATGGGTTGTGGGTTGGGGGAGCCATTCTTTTGTGTCTAAAAATACTCGACCACAACTGGAAAAAGGACCACAGGAAGTTGGGAATTTAAAAATGGCACACAAAAAGAGAAGGGGTTAAGTTAAGAGAAAAACAGTAATGATTGAAAAAGGAGAGGAAACCAGGACTGTAGGACTGGAACTGTGAGACGCCTCTTTTTCCACAAATAGGCCAAGGCGAAACGACGAGCGGTCATGGGCGAGGAAATACCCAACTGAAATAGAAACACAAAGAAGGAGTTTTCTGTTGCATGCATTTTTATAATATCCAATTATAAAATTTCTTCTTTTAGTTATTATAAGTCAGCAGTGACAGTGAATCAAATAAAAATAAATTGCTAAGTGACGAAGATGCACAAGAAAAAGAATTTATCGGTTGTTCGAGTCGATAATTTAAACGCACACAGGAAGTTGAGTATTTAACCATTAATCAATTCTAATTGCAGGAACATCTATGAGCAATTACCGATGCTCGATACTTCGTGGCAAAAATTAAATCGAAATACTGTAACTGATTTTTCTTGTGCAAACAAACACGACCGAAAATGACACTCGTAAAGGTACATCGCATAGATGTTCCGTTCAACTTCATTAACAAGGTTTTTTTTTTATCTGATCGGGAGAAAAACAGCGGGAGTGTATACACCTGTTGTCGTGGGTGTTGTTAGTTCATTCCTCCTGAAGGGAAGAGGGATTCGCGCATCACGTGCTGAGGAAGAGATCATCAGCGTGTCGGAATGTGGTGCGGGGGGGAGGGAGATCAACGGCCGCGTGCACACGTGAACATTGAACCTACCAAGGTCATTATCTCGTGCGGGAGCGGCTCTTGCTCCCTTCCTTCCCCTTCCAGGGGGAGACGATTCACTTTCTCCTGTACTTGCTGTCACCATATAGCCTAACCCTACGGAGAGGCCCTTGCCCCTCCAAAAAAGGCCATTCGCCTCCTCATTTCACTCCTAACACCTTGCGATAAAAGGGAAAAAAAATCAAAGAGTTGAAAAGTCGGTAGGTAAAAAGCACATGCTTCACCAAGACACCAAATTGTTGATGGATGATGGGGAGAGAATCGAGTAAGGGAAGGGCCAAAATCCTTTTTAGCTTATTCAAAGATGTTTTCTTCGTTTAAATGCACCTGACAAGCCTTTCTTGCCTTTTATTTCCCATCTGCGGCATCAAGACATGGTCCAGCAGGCGAGAAATCAATGACCTCAACAAGTCACTGGCCGAGGGCAGGAAAAGCGTGCGCTTCACTCTTACTTTTTGTACTTTTTTGCTTTTTTTCATTTTTTTTTTCAATTTTCCCGTCGTTGTAGTCGACGGCCACGTGACACATGGCAAAGGGGAGAAGGGAGAGATATGAGTGTGTGGGTGGATGAGATGCATCCAGGAAACGAGTGATGGACCAAGGGAGGGAAATAATGGAAATGAAAATATACGGCGGAAAGCCAAGTGGCCGTGCGTGAAATTTAATGCCCCTCCTCGGTGTTGTCGACCTTTTTGGTGGACACACTCAGAATTCCCACAAATCCAACTGTAACTGATGTCATTGGTCATTTCCGTTCGTCAGCACGTGTAAACAAATTTTCGACGGTGGCTAACTGAAGTCAAAGTACGAATAAATTGATTTTTCAGTCAAAAAAGAAAAAAAAACAGGAAAATGTAAATAACAAACGAACCTACGTAAATAAATAAATAAAGAAAGAAAGAAATGTTGACGCACATGTGTGCATTTCCATGTTCACACACGAAAACGTTTTGTTTGCAATTTTAATTTTTATATTAAACATTCGAAATTTTTTTATACGTGTATATATAAATTATTATACGTTATTACCAACTGCATCTTGCTGAAGAAAAAAAATCCCGTTGTTAACAGGTAAGAAAACTGATGCCTACGGCCACATTTCACCTTGAAGAGAGTGGCCCACAGCGGGTGAACGACCTCCTGGCCCATATCCCACCCCCCAGTAGCCAACTCTCCCCTCGTATCCACGGGATACCAGACTTAAAAATGGAAAGAAGGGGTTAAAAACAAGTAAACAAGTCCCTCGTACCTCGTAGCTCGTCTGCGTACATCCGACACCCTCTTTACTTTCTTGGAAACATTTTATTTCGAAAAAAAAAATAATCCATAAAAAAATTATTTGCCATATAATTCTTTTATGAGTTGCTTTTACGAAGTCGAAATTTTTTCATTCTCCATTGGACTTCGGTCGTTGGCTCCGAAGATGCATCTGGCAGGTGACATAAGCGTTTCCTGCGACTTCTCCTTCTCTCACCTGCCACAGCCGTCTCCTAATTCTTTATAGGGCAGTGACCAAAGGGTCATGTCTCTTCGGACTTAGAGTCATTAAGTGCATAACAACAGACGATGCCCCAATGTCCAGATGTGATATGATCACAATTTAAAATGAGGAAAAAACAATACGTATACCTACTCCTACAATTTTTTTTGTTGGGGTACATAATAAAAGGGTTTTATATATGAAATAAAAAAAATGTATATATTCAAATTATCCAAAGCTATGAGCCTCAATAACACCTGGTCATTTGCTCGCCCTTGACCCGTCGACATCAACTCTTTCGCTTTCAAGCTGGTTATAACAAAAATAATGAATTTTTCTTATAAATATAAATAATAAAAAAAAAAATATTAGAAAAATTCAATTTTTATAAAACTATTTTATAATAAAAACGAGTAAA
>JAQFZO010001322.1:0-16420 GCA_034695885.1 Geophilus flavus
AAAAGTTTAATCGTTCGAGCGCTAATCATTGAACTCACTTTTGGTCTTGTAAATTGTAAATTTTCTGGTATACTTTCCCTTCGCGGCCGGATCAGGAGACCGGCCGGATTTAACAAAATACACGTGAATGTAGAGAGATCCATTATTCATTAAAGACTAAAAAAGTAAAAGTAGTTTAATAAAATAATTTAAAATTATTTTAAAAAATTAAATATTTAACCAGTGATGCCGTACTTAGAAACAGCTAAACATTAATTTCTAAAAATAAAAAAAAAAAATTTATTATATGTTTAAGGCAAAACCAGGTGAAGTTGTTTCTCACTGGCATCCGAACATCACTATTAATATCGTTAATGACCAAACTCAGTGGGTGCAAGGAAGTGTACCACCGCCTTTGGATGAGTGTACGTGGTATTTAGTTACTAATTATTATATTTTATTAACACTAAATTGAAATTTCAGATGTTCAATTTGAACCGACTTCTGGAAAATATTTTCCTATTGTATACCTTAACGATTACTGGAATTTGAATCGTGATTATCAACCAATTAACGAGACAACACCGTGAGAAAAATATCTTTTTAAGAAAATTTTTTTTGGATTTCTTTTTAAAATTATTTTTGATTTTTTTCCCCCAGAATTCTTAACTTTACTGTAACTTACCAGCCAATTAGTTTATTCAAATGGCAAATGTATACAGCGCAATCTATGAGATCTAGATGGACAGCCAACATTTTTGGAGAAAATGCAATTGAGGAATCTGACGAAGAGCAAGATTCGCTTAAAGAAGCGATCGTCGAAACTAACCCTTACCTGTTAGCTATTACGGTGGTGGTTTCTATCTTGCACACTGTTTTCGAACTACTAGCTTTCAAAAACGGTATAAATTTTATTTCTTTAAAAAACGAAATATTTTTATGCAATTTTTTATCATTTATTTTTAAATTCAGACATTCAATTTTGGAAAAATCGTCGTTCTCTGGAAGGACTGTCCGTTCGTTCTGTGTTCTTTAACGTCTTTCAGTCTCTGATTGTGTTGCTGTACGTATTAGACAACGAAACTAACACCTTAGTTCGAATTAGTGTTTTTATTGGATTGGCAATTGATATATGGAAAATACAAAAAGTGGTTAATATAGAGGTAAAAAAGTTAACATAAATTTATTCAAAAATTCGAAAAGTTTTAAAAGAGTTTTTGTAATTTACAGAGAGTTGGACAAGAGAAATTTTTAGGAATTATACCCAAAATTAAAATCACCGACAAAGGATCGTATGTCGATTCGTCAACTAAAGAATACGACATGGTATATAATTATGATTTTATATATTATTAAAAAGAAAAATATATATAATTAAAAATAATAATTCTACTTCTAGATGGCTTTCCGGTATTTATCGTGGCTTCTTTACCCACTTCTGTTTGGTTACGCAATTTATTCCGTTCTGTATCAAGAACACAAAGGATGGTATTCGTGGCTCTTGTCGATGTTGTATGGATTTTTACTTACATTCGGTTAGTATTTACCCAGAAATCTCACATTTATACTTCAATTTTTTAATTTTTTAATTCTTTTTTGCGCGTAAATTTAGGTTTCATCATGATGACGCCTCAGTTGTTCATCAATTACAAACTGAAGTCAGTAGCCCACATGCCATGGCGCATGATGACGTATAAAGCGCTTAATACGTTTATAGATGACATTTTTGCTTTTGTCATCAAAATGCCTACGATGTATCGTATAGGTTGCTTTAGAGATGGTACGAAACTTCATTAAATTTATTTCAAAACAGTTTTAATAATTTTTTACTATTTTTATTTTTCTTTTAAAACTAGATATTGTGTTCTTCATCTTCCTTTACCAACGATGGGTGTACAGGGTCGATCCAACCAGAGTGAACGAATTTGGAACATCAGCTGAAATGGAGCAGGAAAACCAGCAAAATCAGCAAATTGAAAAGAAAACTAACTGAAAAAAATTAATATATAGTAGAGAAAAATATTACACTTGTCATCAGTAATAACTTGTTTTCTTTATTTGTTTTATTTAAGTATTCAGAGTGTTTGTTGATTCATCTCAAATTCAGTATCGATTTTAAAAAAAATTTTGATTTTTAAAGTGTTCGAACATCAGTTTAAAAAACCTGTAATCTTTTATTAGTAACTTCTTATGTATTATATTGACATAAAATTCGTTATACAGGAAGTTTTGTGTCCAGTCATTTACTGTCTAAAAATATTTTATATTTAAAATAGAATAGAATGATAATTTTTCCTTATTACAATTTCCTGCAGCAAAATTTAAGTTTTTTTCCGTGGCACGTTTTCAAGAAATTCCCCCATTCCATTACCGCATGGGTTGTAATTAACGACGACGATAAAATTCCCTTTCCCGGACTTCTTTTTCGCTACGCCCAATTCTTTCGTACTTTTCCATATCACTTGTGAAAAATGCACGGATTTTATAAGTCGGTGTGGTTCCTTTTCAAAATCGTGATCGTTTATCTCGTTATACCAACTTTCGACAACTTCCTGACCTATAAAAATGCAATAAAATTCACAATTAAGTAATTAACATATGAAATGAGGGGTAAAAAAAAAAAAAAATAACCTGTGATCTTTTCCTCAGGATTGACAGACCATTTCATAAAAATATTTTCTCCAAATTTGTTGTTAGGTCGGTGTTGAAATTTATCTTCTCGTGCTAATTTTCCAGCCCAATCTGCAGCAAACCGGCAAAGCTGTGAAATATTTTTATAGATTTACTCTTTTATTGATATTTCTTGATATTTTATGAGATATATTACATCTCTTGATAATGTCAATGGTGGAGTCCCGTGAAGGGCTCTGTATTTATTGTGTGCATCTAAGCATTCGGATTCAAATAACTCATCACTAGGAGATGGGTGGGCTTGATTAGAGGAAGCAGCTTCTGATTTTTGTTTTCCTGGATGAACTTTTGGGCCCATTTCAGTTTTCTTATATTTGTCTTATTGTTTGAAGTGTCAGTATTACGCAATAAATAAGGTAATGAATCGTGTAATGGTATTTGTTTGTTGACATTTCTGATAGGGTTTTATTAATAATGATAATGATTTACATGTTGTTTTGCTTCAAAGCACGCGAGCCGTGCAGGGAAGCAAATTGGTTTTTCTTCTTTTGTTTATTTCTAAATTTAGTTCAAATAAACAAGACTTGATTTAATATTTTGTCAGTGTAAAACGATATAAAACTTTTTAAGCAGTAATTAGATTTTACAAAAATATATTTATGAATATAAATGAATTAATTTATGCAAAACAGCCTCCAAATCCATTTGTGCCATCTATTGAGCAAATACAATAAAAATGGATTTAGTTAATCAATTCGTCGATAGGTGACACAGATGGGCATGCATGATTAAAGCGTTGCCAAGGAAGTATCACTGCGGCGTTAAAAAACAGATTGGACGCTGTTTTTTTATGGTGGGTTAGTAGTGTGAAAATTTTAACCCTTCTTAAAAACACATTAGTTTGCACTAAGGTATTTAAATAATCGGTAAGACCATTAAAAAATATATAAATATAAATTCTAACTTTTTATCTTTTATTTAATAGGTATGAAACACTTGGAGTAATAAAGTTCCATAAATCAGCGCACTCTAAATCACCCATGACCATGTAACTAATTCAGAAATCAATCACTGGCATATTGTCAAAAATGGTTCACAAAAAGAGCGAGTATCGTCTCAATTATAAATGGAACCCATCCAGCCTTTATCAAGAAACGTGGCAAAGTGGATTTAATTATCGTGTCCAACGACGACTGCATGATTATTCCCACCTGCCATTACCGTGGGAAGTGCATGGATGCAAATGCGACGACGATGATAAAGAAGAATACGAAGCGCATCTTCCTCTTCCGAAAACACGGCTCAAACACAACGTTTTAAACGAACAGTGGGAGAGATCAACGAGAGCAGAACGATTTAAAGGTGCTAAATAGCTAAATCCAACAGAAAATTGTTAATGTTTTACTTATGTATTTAATAATTTATTTGCAGAAGCGGGAGATTCGGGAGAAATAGTAAGAAAAGATGCGAATGGTCAGTGGTACCGCAAATGGGAGGAAAAAGAACATCAAGACGCACCGAGTCCGGTACCATCGGCTAGAATTCAATCTCCAATCAGAGAAAAATATTCTCCTAGAATCTGTGATGCACCTCTACAAATTAAGGAACGAGATGACGTGGATGATGGTTACGAGACACGTCCATGTTAGTTTTTTTTTGTTGTTACCCAGACCCAGCTAAAAAAAAATTTGTAAAATATTTGCAAAGAAAATTTGCAAAATTTGTGTAAAAATTTTGCAAGAATTTGACCACTTTTTTTTGGTGTAAATTTTTGCAAAAAATTTTTTTTGTACTTTTGGTATGATAAACTATGTAAAACATTAAGTCACAATTCTAAATTTTACAAAATTTTTGTAAAAATAAATCTGCTGGATTACATTTTGCAAAATTTTTGCACAAAAATAGCCACAAAAGTTGAAATTTGTAAAATATATGCAAAAAGATTGAAATTCTGACAAAGAAATGCAAAAAGTTTACAAAATATTTTAGCTGGGTAAGTTCGTTTGAATGTTTTGTTTGATACTAATGTTTATTTATTAATGTGTTTTAGTGTCACCGAATTTAATAGCGAAAGCAACTCAGACACTGCCGAATATTCGTCACACGTCACGATTTCCTCACACTCAAACTCTCAATAAGGAACTTCAGGTGACGGAACCAGGACCAAAACCGACCTGTGCCCCAAAATTTTTGCCTTATGGATGGGGTAGCAAAAGGGATGTGTCAGACAAGAAAACATTTAATGTTTTTGCACCCACACGACATGTAATGAATAGTTTTTGAATAATAATTATATTTTTTACAAACTTTATTGATTTTTTCAGTTAAATCAGTTTTATCCATCAGCGATACGAGCCTGGAAACGAAAAGAAGACGATATAACAAAAGCAATCGAACAAGACTTTCGGTCTCCTCAGAGACAGATTTATCGAACGGCGGAAAATGTGATTACGTATCCTGGGAGTGTTTGGATGACGGAATATCAAAAACAGTACACAACGAGGAAACCAGCCAGACCTGCCACTGCACCACCCGCAAATCTTCGACAACTAAGTGGAATTTATCATAAATGTTGCCTTTGAATACTATTTTTATCGTGTTATGTTATTCTTGCGTTATATAATCACCAAGTGATAAATTTTGCAAACATTAATTTTAATGAATAATGTTAGTTATTGCTTTTACAGGATATATATATTATTTTTTAATGTATTTTATGTCATATTTATGTAATATTAAGGATTAGGAGTCTCGCTGTGGTAATCTCTATGTATATTAATTGTTTCTTTGTATTTTATACACTCTTTAGACAGTTTTACATATAAGCAAAAGAGGTTTGGGTGTTTGTACAGATCTATATACAATTGTTATTCATTTAAAATGAATTATTCGTAAGAATTTAAGAAACATTGTGTAACATGTAACTGCCACACTGTACAAAAATGAGAAATCTCGTTATTGAACATCAAAAGGTGAATTTTTAAGGTATGAACAATTTTATTTTGCCATTTATTTCTGTATGCTTTGTTTTCTTTTACATTTTTTTAATTAGTAACAATCATTTGCCAGTGTACAGAGTTTTTAATACAATTAAAACGTAAGATGAATTATGTAAATTAAGCATAAAATGTTAGTTTTACTTTTAAAATAACGAATTAAAATATAATTCAAAAATTAAGACTAGAAAATTAGTCGTAATTATAATTACAGTTTAAAAATTATTGATATTTCGGCTTAAAAATCTAAATAAAATGGAGATTCGTGAAATGATTTCATAAAATCTTACTAAAATTAACGTTGAGGTCTAGAAAATAATAAAAATCGAAAAAACGGGAATAAAAATTAGTCGAAAAGAATAAACAATTACCACATTGAATAAATATACCACTTTCCAGAAAAAAAAAATAAATATCGATAAAAATTCACTTCGATTTCCTAACATACATCGTTTTAATTTATATTTATGTATCATTATACTCTTATGACATAAATAATAAATTGGAAACACTAATAATGTGTGTAATTTTAAAATTATCATCTATCAGTTCACAATATTTTCTATTGCCATAAATTAAACATTTTGGTCCACAAAGATCTATATCGAGATTGTTTGTAGATAAAAAAATTAATCATTATTTTAAAGTATTAATCCTGATACTTAACATGAGAAACATCTCTTAGCAATTAACCACCTTCAGCAAAGATATTAAATCGGATGAGAAATGATTAATTTTGTTTACACTCGCTTTCTATTTATCAACATAAAGTTTTCAAATTTTAAAAAAAATTGATGAAAAAAAAATTATATTTTGCAGGCACAATCTGGTTGTCGCCGTTGCTGTTGACGATTTAATCTACGCAGCGATGCATCGCCGTACTGAATACCAGAACCGATACGTTCGGGGTCTAATTCTCCTGAAAGAAATATATAAATATTTTTTAAAAAAATTGTTAAAATCAAATTACAAGTGAACTTCGATTATCCGACATTTTATTTCGCCATCCCTCATTCACGTTTGAAACTTGAAATTTATATTAAAAATATAAAAATAAATGACTATCATAGTCTGTGCGACACAAATTACTGCTGCAGTCAAACAGTCAGTAAAATTTAGTGGCAAAAAGCGACTTTTTGAAGCATTAAGATGAGCAAAAATGAGTGTTTGACGTCTGTCCGTCGTTTTATGCCACCAGAGTTTACTATTTGATCGTCTGCATCAGTAATTAACTAATTTCTTCATTTTTATTTTGAAATTTGCTTTTCTTTCACCCCAAATCGTCATCTCCGTATTATCCACAATTTATGCCGGATAATCGAGGTTTTACTATCCTTAAAAGTTGATTTTACCAGTTTCAATTTTAGCTAAGATCGTTTTAGAGCATTTTAAAAACGCTTCTTCGACATTTTCTCCAGTCAACGCACTCGTTTCGAGAAACATAAGTTCTAAAAATAAAAAAATTCATTTATATTTATTTTAAAAATAAAAAATTCACATTTTTACCATTTTCCTGTGCAAATCTACTCGCTTCTAAAAAAGTCACTTCTCGTTCGGCTTCGAGGTCTTTTTTATTGCCAACTAATAATATGACTATGTTAGGACTCGCTAACGTTCTTGCATCTGTAAGCCAGTTTGTCAAGGCATTGTATGTTTCACGGCTAAAATAAAAAAGAAAAATCAATCAATACTCGAATTCATCAAAGAAAATCAATATCACCTTGTGATATCATAAACAAGTAAAGCTCCAGCAGCACCCCGGTAATAACTTCTCGTCACGGACCTAGAAAAACAAATTTTATAAATTAATTTTTTTGTTTAATAATTCGATCGATAAAATCGTTTTACCTGAATCTTTCTTGACCTGCTGTGTCCCATATTTGCAACTTAACAGATCGACCGCCAACGTTGACAACTTTAGAGCCAAATTCAACACCGATTGTGTGATTTGATTCCTGCTTAACTGTAAAAATGGGAAAAATACGAGTGAAATTTAAAAATATTTCACTAAAAACACGTTACTTACATTTATTTTCGATGAAATGGTGTAGAAGACATGACTTTCCCGTACCCGCACTACCGATTACTAAAAATTTGAAAAGGAAGTCTGGAAAAAGAAAACAAAAATGGTATAATAAACAAATTTTCAAGTGTGGCAATAAAGGATGCGGTTCATTTTGAGGAATTTATTCAGATTGTAATTTTGGCACCATTTCCATTCAATTCATTTCCCCCCTGCCACACCTTCATCGATATTTCTATTCAAAAAACTACAAATTTTTATTTTTAATGACAAAAGGTTTCGCAAAGTTTGAAGAGCAAAATGTCAAATCAATGTTTGACTTGTTTATTACCGAGAATTCGTAGAATTCGTGAGAGACATATCGAGAATTTCTATTAATTTTTATGACAACTCATTGATTAGTACTGACATGCGTTGTTGATTCTAATTTTAGACTTGACTTGGTTAAATTATTCATGTTTTTAAGGCATTAGTGGATTATTTAATATTATGGCTTTCATACTTCAGTCGATATTTCTGTAGACTAAACACCTGATTATATTGCGTTGAAAACAAACCTCGATTTTGTGCAGTGATTATTTAAAGGAAGTAAAGACAACCTGTGTGTTTTAAAATCTAGAGTCTAATGGTATTTCATCCATAAACTTACCGTAGCTTTCTGACATTCCAAAGGTTTTATTTTTTTAATAGAAATCAACACGATTATTTCTCCCCTCTCCACACATGTAATGACGTCATGCAAAGTCGATTTTGGAGATGGAGAAATGGAAAAGGTGGAATATGAATAGAAATTTATAATTTTGTGAGTATATATGTGAAATTAGTTTAATTTTTCTATTAAATAATTAAATAAAGTGTTTTTTAAATAAAAATTTGCGTGTAATTATTCGTTTTATTTTCGGTTGATGCATCGGCGAGTGCATCGGGTCGGGTTTTACTAGAAACTAATATGGCTGCCTCCAGTTTTTAATTGCGTCTGTGTACATGCTCGTAAAATGACTTCTTTTTCACGACTTTTATTGATTAAATCGCGAAATACATTATTACAAAACACAGTACGGACTATAAAAAATGTAAAAATAGATGAGAGGTATATAATAAAAGGACCACCTAAAAAATCTTTTAAATGGACGGTAAATATACATCAAAAATAGTATTGTATATACGGTAAATTATATTCGTAATTTTTTCCGCAGGATGAACAAAAATTCCCATATGAACTTGCAAATCCATTTAAAAAGCCTCACCCAGAACCCGAGCAGCGTGAATTTGAAGAATCAACGGCCGAGTGGCATTACGTAGAAAGACTTTTGCCCAAATTGGTCGTACCCATACCCACAAATACCAACGAAGAGAAGCCCAGTGGATGGAAAGTACCAGCTGGTAAAAAACAAAACGGATTAAACCTGCAAAATAATAAATAAAAACATTAAAAAATTAAAAAATTACAGACAAACCATCCAAAACTTCGTATTACATAGAGCGAACCCGAAATCTCATGTTTCCCGTGTATCTGGAGATCAGAAATTGCGGTTCGAGAAAGTTTACCGCAGTTAAACACGTCAGAGGTGACATTTGGGTGAGTAATCGTATAAAAATCCAACCTAAAATTAATTTTTAATAATTAATTCGTATATTCTAGGCATTAGAACACGATTTAAAACTCTACCTAGAAACGAATCGTAACCTCAAAGTGAAAATCCCAACGCAAATCCACGAACCGTGTGGTACACTGAGATTCAAAGGAGATTTTGTAGAAGAAATTAAATCTTGGCTATTAGCGCGTGGATTCTAAGCGACGAGTTAAGTGAATTTAAAATAGTTCAAAGTTTGACAAATTGGAAACGAAGCGGAGTAATTAAATTGCTTTAAATATTTTATAATGTCGATGTGCTAATTTCCTTCAAACTTGGTGATGTCGACTGGAATGTGTACAAACTTATTCCATCCGACGTTAAACTTTTAGTATTCGTGTTCCGCGACGCCGGAGATTCATGGGGAATTGTTTTCTGCACCTTTTTTAACACAATCCATGAAAATATGTACAAAAGTGAATTATTTATGGTCAAAACGAGTCCGGAACTGATTAAAGCGACTACTAAAAGTTGAATTTTCGGTCTGTTCACGTCGAACGAGTCCATCGTTATGAAAATTCCAAGTCCGAACAACACTAAAATCAATCCCAAAAATATTCCACACTTTATAAATAAACCGGGATTGTAAATTAATTCGGTCGACGGCATAGAATCACATCACAAAAAACACACATTTTAAATTAAACAATCTGAGACTTTTTATTGAGCAAAATTATTGTTCAAAACTTTCAAAACACACGATTATTACCTTCAAAAATGTAATAAACAAAGTTACAAAGCCAGTGGAACATTTCCAGAAATTCAGTAAACCTGATCAAATTGAATCGACAACACAAGAATTTGAGTTATAAAAAAATAATCGCTTTCTAAGAAGGGAAAATCCTTGGTATTTATAACCCGAAATAACTTGTATCGAGTACAAATTCAAGTCTAAATAGTTACAATAATATGAGGAAAAAAATGATATTTACACAACAGAAAACAAAAAAAAATCTACAGTCGAAAATAAATCTCTTTCCGGTACAATTTCATGACAAATTTAGTTGATTTCTGTTTACAACTTGATCGATTCTCTGGATATTGTATAAATCGGGCTTTCGACAGCCAATTCTGTGATCGATGGCCTCGGAATTGGTTTCGGTTTGCTACAGTCGCATTTTGCGACGATCAATCCAACGATCGCAATGAGAAAACACAGAATTGAAAGACCGGATAAAGCGATGGATAAATAGCCGGTTGGAATGTGTCGCGCTTCGGCTAGCGATGTGTAATCGTCCCGTATTTCTTGGGTCCAAGCTAAATACGCCATTGTGCCACCGGTCGCACCGAGCGTGATGCCGAAAACCATGCCAAACAGGACGAAGTACATCTTGTCGAACGGGCGGTTTTCCTTGTCCGAAACTTCGTACCGTGAGTTCATCATTGTAAACAAATCTGGAATAAATAAATAAATAAATTAAAAAATGCAATTTTACTGTTCTGTTATGTAAAAAAATAAAAATAAAATGATAAATGAATGTGGAAACTCATAATTTGTCATCATACATTTTTCTACGGGATGAGATTATCCATAAAAACTTTTAAAACCTAGTTACAAAATCTCGTTATCGGTCATTGCTCAAGTAGATATGTCGGCACAAAAGCTTCCGAGAAATCTGTGTCTCGTCTTAACTCCCTGCGCAATGTCGGGAAATGACTTTTCCGACTTTAAAACACTAGAAAACATATTTTTCTCACTTACTAGATATTGCAAATCACTCGCAATGTCCTCAAACGACCTGATTTCCATGTTCGCCAGTGTGTCAATACGTCTTAACTTATTTTCAAAGACCGAGAACACTATGGTTTTTTTTTTATTTTCATTTTAATGGTGCGTCCACAAACTCGACTCAACTAGCTACTAGAAACCGAGACGTGTCAATATTGACCTGATTTATAAAGGAAACACTTTCAAGCTACTGTGTTGAGCAATTTTTCTCAACTTTTACAAAATTTGGAAATTGTTTGTGTGAAGAAATATTAAAAATTATTAAATTAAAATGTCAGTTGTGAATAGCCCCCGATAAATGGGCCATTAAAAATACCTTGTCAATAAATAAACCACCCTGAAAGAAGATTAATGGTCGGAAATTTATGTGTAGCAGTGGACTCATACGATATTAAAATTTATTTATAGTTATGAATTCACGACGATTCGAATTTTATTTTAAAGGTAAGTTTTTGATTTTGAATTTTGTAAAAAAAAAATATATATAAAAGTTGGAAGTGGAAATTTTTCATCACTTACCACGTTTTTCTTCTGCTTCTACTGTTCAGTTTTCTTGTCGCAAAATTGGCTTGTTATTTGTGAAATGACCTTAGTGTTGGAGAAATGATTTTATGATTAAGAAGCGTACTACGGGTGACTTAAGACTTGATCCTCCTTCGCCACCTGCAGCAGGATGGATAGAGCAGGGTCGAGATTCCAGTCGTAAATGACTTTACTCTTAAAACCACGTTTTTTCACTTCTCTGCTGGTTTAAAGTTTTGTTGGTTGTTACTGTAACCTGCTATACTTATGTAAAATAAAAATACAAAAAGATTAAAAATGTTTTTAAATAATTTTTTATCGATGTGACATAATAAGTTTATTTATTACTTTTAGTAAAAGGGAATTAATCATTGATAATCTGATAAAAATGTAATTAACTTTTTTCTTTGAAAAAAATTTAAATAAATATTAAAGGTTACCCTGTACGAGTGGAGGATTATGAAGTTTAAATTTTCCTCAATAGATGGCGGACGGAAATATGGCTCACTCACAGTCAGCAGATTACTTCACTTCTGTAATCTAATCTGTGGTGTCAACTGAGATTTGGGATTTCCGTTTATACATGACAACTGTAACATATCAGTTGTGATGATGGCTTGAATAGAATTCTAAAGAATTGTGTCAAAAAAATCATTTTTTATTTAAGAAATTTTTTTAATTTTTTGGTTCGGTATAATAGTGACACTGATGACAAGATTAAGTGATTTTATACCTGGAAATGTCATAAGATAGAAAGAATGTGAGACAAAAATATTAAATAAACTTATTTTACATATTTAATTTTGCCACTAATAAAAGTATTGCGTAATCTAGGTCTGTAGTTCACTTTTTCTCTCACTTGTCAGTAGATGGCAGCTCAGCAGAAATATGACCCAAAACTTAATAGCCACGAATATATAACTTATAATTAAATCACTTTCAAATCTAATCTGTGTTGCATCGCGACGGACAGACATCAAAAATACATCATGCCGTCTCCAAAGTTTGCTGTAGTTGTTGGTGGAGGATTGGTAAGTTAAGTTCTTAAATTTACATAATATACTCATAAAAAAATAAATCTGAATTCACTTAGAACTTATAAAAGAAGTAAAAAGTTTAAGGTTAGGTGTCCTCGTGGCTCATATTGACAGAAGTGAAATGATATCAGATTATATATCCAATAAAAAATTCATTTAAAAAATCATGTCATAAAAAAGTGATAAATTTCATAAGTGAATGAAGTAATGAACATTCCGGATGAGTTTTCATTTACAATTAAATATGTTATTAAAAAACTCATTTCAATCTGTATTTTTCCAAGGTGGGAGCTTTAAATACGTGTTTCTTGGCTAAAAGAGGTTTTAACGTTGAGCTTTTTGAATATCGCGATGGTAAGGAAAATTTTTAAAGGAAAAAAAAATTATTTATTTTATAATTAATGATTTAATTTAATAGATATCCGAACCATGGAACATGTACAAGGAAAAAGTATCAATTTAGCTTTATCGCATCGGGGTCGGTCAGCATTGGCCGCAGTCGGTTTGGAGAACGAAGTTGTGGAGAAACATGGCATTCCTATGTACGGACGGATGATACATTCACTAGATGGGAAAACACGACCGATTTACTATGGAGTCAAAGATCAAGTAAAATCGCCAAAATTTTTTTTTTTAATTTAAAAAAAAATTTTTTTTCTCAGTGCATAATATCGATCAGTAGGCGTGTTTTAAATGAAATTTTGCTAAGTGGTAGGTATTTTTTTTTTATTTTTTAATATAAATATTTTTAACATAAAAAATTTATTTCTTAGCTGCGGAAAAATACTCAAATGTGAACATCCACTTTCAACACAAGTTAATTAAAGCGGATTTAGAAGAAGGAAAAGGCATCTTTCGTAATGAGTAAATACTGATAAATTACTTAGGAAAGTAGAAAAAGAAAGTTGCTTAAATGGGTCTTACTTTCCTGCAGATCAACGAAGCAAGAAATTACAATTACAGCTGACCTAATAGTGGGTTGCGACGGTGCGCATTCAGTCGTGCGAAGAGAAATGACCAAATTACCTGGTTTTAATTATTCCCAAAGTTACATTCCTCATGCCTACGTCGAATTGTGCATTCCACCCACAGACGATGGAGAGGTATGGAAAATCGAAAATTATAATTTATTAATAAAAATTATCGAAAATGTGTATATAAAAGATTTTTTTTTAATTTCAAAGTTTGCAATGGAAAAAAATTATCTGCATATCTGGCCTCGTAGTACTTTTATGTTGATTGCCTTGCCCAATCAAGATAAATCATGGACGGTGACTTTATTTATGCCAGTAGAGAATTTTCAACGTTTAAAATCACCGTATCAGTTGGAGGATTTTTTCCAAGAGAATTTCCCTGATGCAATTCCTCTCATTGGAAAGTGGGTTTTAAGTTTTACGATGTCTTGTTTTATATTATACAGGGTGGAACAAAAAATGAGGACCCGGCTAAGTGATTTCTACAAGTAAATGGTTAAAGATGAAAAAAATCTGTGGTTTTGATTGAGCTCATAGGAAATGGGGTAGGCCCAATCTAATGATTCACTCGAATTTGACCTTATTTAGAGCTCAAATGCATTCGTAATCGAAGAAAAAAGGGCGCGAAGCTCGGTTTCGGTCCCATCTCGTATCCTATTTTATTTTGTCTCTATATAATTCTATATCAGAGATGTGAATTGTTATCATCTTTAGACTAATTAAAGGGTTCTCTGCGAATCTCCAATTGGAAATTTCTCTCCATCTTTATTGGATCAGAAGATAGAAAGTGTTTGATCTTGAAATCGAGGTCAGAAGTCAATTTCGAGTGAATCGTAAGCTCGTTCAAATAGATTTTGTTTATCTTTAACCCATTTAGAAATTATTTGACCGCGAGTCCAGACTCTTTGTTCCACACCCTGTGTATGTTATTAACTTATTATGTACAGTACCAGTATTCATTGGATATTTTGAACGTAGGAATCGACTCATTAAAGATTTCTTCTCTGTGAATCCTGCCCAATTAGTTTCCGTCAAGGTATAACAAATTTATGAAATTAGGAAACGAAAGTAAATTTTTTTTTTTACAATTTTGATTTTATTTGTTAAAGTGTAATCCGTATAATATGGGATCCAAATCACTCATAATTGGAGATGCTGCACATGCAATGGTTCCATTTTATGGGCAAGGGATGAATGCTGTGAGTACCGAGTCTGAGTCAATGGAGATGTGCAGTGAAGCTAAACATTTTGTCTGTTTTTTTTCAGGGGTTCGAGGATTGCTTGATTCTGGATGGTATTTTAAAGGAATTTAATAACGATTTAAGTGAGTTATGTTTTATTTAATTTTTTTTAATGTTTTTAAGTTATTAAGTTATTCCCATATATTTCAGCTAAAAGTTTACGCGAATTCACAACTTTTCGAAATCCAGATGCAGAAATGATCTGTGATCTTGCCTTATATAATTATATTGAAGTAAAAAAAATAGAAATTATAATATACAATATGTGTTGTAAATGTAATAATTTTAATTTCAATTGCTAAATAGATGCGGGACCACGTAAATTCTACGAAATTTCTACTGAGGAAAAAAATCGACAACTTTTTGCATTATTTATTCCCAAGAAGTTGGATTCCACTTTACACGATGGTAAAATTTAAAATGCTAATAGAATTTGAATAAGTTTACCTAAATATTTACTTTATTTATTTCTTAGGTTACTTTCAGCCGCATGCGATACAGTGAAGCGCAAAAGCGGAAACAGTGGCAGGATAAGGTATAACAATTATAAATTAAATTTTACATTAATTTATTTCAATTTCTATGATTTCTCCACAATTTCAGATATTGAAACGTATTGGTTTAACGCTGGAAGTAGCAATAGCTGCAACTCTAGTTGCAATTTTTCTCAAAAAAAAATCAGAGATTGATTTTAAATTTTTTAAACACTGAGCCTATTTAGGGTTAAGTGTTAAGTCACATATTTTGTATTTTTGGTACCGTATTAAACTTAAGATTATTTCCACCACAATTTCCTTTTTGTTTATTTCGTGTCCCTTCAGCTTTTCCTTACAGTATTTAACTTGAATTACTTTCCCACTATTTCCTCTCTTCCTGCGTGCTTATCAAATTCTCAGAAGAACGATACAGGGAATTAAAAAAAACAAAATAATTTTAATTTTTATAAATTTTCAACTTTATTTATAGAATAATAAAGAAATACTGTCACATACATCGTCATTAACCCAATACAATTCTGCCAAACCAGACCAACTCTCCTCCAGTAATTAAATAACGCAGTAATATAAAGTAATAAAAAATATTTTATATAATATTCAAAAATGCAATCAACACTTTTCAAACTTGAAGCACTGCAAGGTTTTTCAGTTTGACAGTCGCAAGGTCTCTCACTGATGGCAGCTGCAGTGATTGCTGTTCCATCGGTGCTTGTGGCGAGCCTTTCTCCACTTCTCTCTTCAAGCATGATTGGGGGCTTTGTTGGGTTACTATCTCGAAATTTACATAGTGAATAACTATTGTAAACTGAAGTGTAGTAGTTTTTTAAAGTATTTGCAACTTTCTTGCTCTTGCACTTGGAGTAACCATCAAATATACAGTTCATCCAGTTATACTTTTCCCTGGAATTAAAATAAAATTATTTTAAAATTAATTTTAAGTTTTAAGGGGATAGTTATTTAAATAAATTTTTTTTCTTGCCATAAAACACTGAAATATATACAGAAGTTGTTAAATTTTTTTTGTAGACCCTATTTAAATGGTTTTTATTTTAAATATAAATAAATATTTTGGATGTTAGTAAATATTTCAGGGTTTCTGGACCTCCAATATCTAATTTTAACTAAATTTCCGTGAATAAAAGTAGTGACTGATGGAA
>JAQFZO010001323.1:0-16417 GCA_034695885.1 Geophilus flavus
AAAAATTGAAGAAAATTGTTTTGTGTGATTAACATATTTTTTAAAAACAAAATATTATTTGTTAAGCAGAATTCAGATTGGCTTAGTAGTTAGACAACAAATTTCACTACGGCTCATCTCGGGTCGTGTCGTTTCACTCGTTTCTAACGACTCAAATTTTTAATTTTTATATTTTTTGGAGAGAAAAAAAAAATATAAAATCCAATTTGTTTTGTTTTCGTCCAATACATCTCGTTCATTTTAAACGTCATTATCACTTAACGTCCATTAAGCCGAGGGCAAAGCTTTAGTAATTGTCTGTGTGGACCATAATGAGGCCTGGAGCTATTTTTTTCCCCTACCCTTTACTATACTTTTTCCCAATGTCTAATACTGATGAAGTACAAAGAGGAAATAAAAAAAAATAGTCATTACATCGAAACCATAGACAATTATTTTTTTATTTTTGGTACGTAATGTCGCCATTTTTTTTTACCAGATTTTTCTATTGTGAAATGAAAAAAAAAAAATAATAATAATAATAACAACAAATGTTATGTTGTGTTGTAAGATTCAAACGAATCGAGTCTAAGTTGCAAGGAATGTTTCGAATTACAATTTGCAATAAATAATGGTGAGGGATGGTTTCATTATACAACAACAACAACTTCCACTCCATTAGCTGCAGTGCGATCTACACCACAAAATTGAAGCTCATATATTTGCAGTCAAATAAATTCACTTCAATCAGGGCCTACCTCACTAGTCAATGTCGAGAAAATATAAATTAATCTGTCAATCATTATACAGTCAAACATCAATTTCACCAAGTTAAAACATCATTTTCCTTTCAAATCATCAATTTAAATGCCACTTTTCTTTTCAATTACAAACCATGCCCTCCTAAATCATCGCCGCCTGACACGTGTTTTTTATACGGCTGTTTCGATCTTTCATCAAACCCAAAATTCTATTAACCATCAACTAATAATATTCGTATGGTACACAGACTGGGCACAAATGTTCTTATCGTTATGGGCTAATATACCAACATATTGCCACATAATAAAAGTTGTGGAAAGTCTTATTGTCTTTTGCTCGGTCATTTCTATATATATATTACACTTATATTGTATATATACGGTAGTAGTATGCCAGGATGAGCAATAAAGTTTATTTCATATAGTTTCCCTCCTTGGTAACAAGTGAAAAAATATTTGGTTGCTTTATTACTAGGTATTCTGTAATTATAATTAGAGGCCAGAGCAGTGCCTAACAAGAAATTAATATTGTAGGTGATGTAGGAATCCCATTCTGAGTTAATTATTGGCCAACCAGTCCTAATATCCATTATACGAACCACTTTATTGACAGTAATTATGGAGACTTAATTATAGCACGCATTAATACAGTGAGCAGCATTTTCAGCCTTCATTTTCATCACATAAAATTTGATGTCTTCTAACCCACTTGATCCTTTTCTAACCCATTTCTAACTTGCTTACTTCGCCTTTAATTAGCCAGTTTCTTATTTTTTGTTTCTTTTATATTTTAAATTTCCATTCACATTCCACGTTGGTCTCATTCTTGGCACACAAACATCACATCTTTCGGGCTTTAAAAGAAAACAAAAAAAGATATAAAAATAAAAAATAAAGACGTAAAACGTCACATTAAGACATGAAATGTTTTGTAAATGAATGAATGAAATGAATGAAATGAAATGAAATACGCGTGAATTATGTATGTTTAGACTGAGCCACTTTAGTGAGCATTTTTGTAAAAAGAGAAAAATTCAATTTCAAATTCCTCTCCTTAATAAATTCCTCCCATGTCGAAAAGATGTGCATGTCAGGATTTTGATTCATTGCCCCTTCTCTCTCTCACTGTTCTCTCTCTCTCTTTCGTTGGCAGGCATCAGAAGCGAACCGGAGTTTTCCGAGCCCATAGACAACGTGACGATACCAGTTGATAGAGATGCCAGCTTGTCATGCATCGTCGAACGGCTCGGATCGTACAAAGTAAGGCACCTCGTCAATAATTCATCTTTTATTTCACCGTTTCGAGAAGTCAGCATCTGCTCCAGGCGTATCGAATCCGCCTGCACCACTGACTTACACACCTCACCTTTATCAATAATACATTGAAATATACCAGATTTACTACTTTCCTCCCGACTCCAGAGCTCAAAAGATTTGAAAATAACGTTATTAAAACGTATATAACGTAACTGATGGGATTTTCAATTCGTTTAGCGAGCTTTCCACCTATCGAGAAGCTTTGAAAACTGTGGCAAAATTGCATTAAAGCAATTTGCTTGCTTTAGCCACTTTGTCACTTTTACTTAGCGCGATGTGATCCAATTTCGGCTAACGCAAACCGAAAAAGTGGTTTTCCTTTAGCGCCACGCCTGTCAGCGTTGCTTTTACACCACGTCTCGTCCGAACGATTGTTTCTACGTTACTTTATCACATCGAGTGTTGCAAATGCAACGACCATAGGCAGTGAAATTGGCTTTGGAAGTCGATCGTGACACTGCAAGGAGTGGCGTTAACGTGATACTGAGTCGCTTCTGCCACTCGGTTTCCAGTTCATGACTTATTCCACTGTTTATCACCTACATCGACAGAGTCAACCTTCCAGTAACTTTTTTTTTTTTTGGGCTCAAATTATTTCACCCACGTATATAATTTCCTTCCCACGGTTCTTGCCCTTCGGTGTTCGGCAGGAAAGCCGAGGAACGGCTCGATGAGCTATTTCTCCAATTTCCTCTGATAAAAAAAAATATATAAAAAGATTATATTTTTTTTCCTCCCTCCTTTCCCCGTTTTGTTTTATACAATATTAAATTTAAGTACGTTAAAAAGGGCATTGAAGAAAAAATTGGTTTAATCTCATTAAAATATTCCTAAATCTAGCAACAAATTTAATTGAAAATGATAAGCGAATCAAAACGGGAACTTTCAGATAATTAAGTTTTTCTTTCATTTTCCTTTTCATCATCGTACCTCACGCAAAACATGAATATTTCACCAAAGTAAACCAACCATACTTTAAGATTCGTGTAGTTTTGTGTTTTGTAGTTTTCGCAATTAAATTCCGGAATGAAGATTAATTAAAATCCTTTGTTTGAACCGTATAGGCGTTGGAAGAAGAAAATCCAGAAATTAAAACGTAAAATAAAGAAAAATTATGTTGTAACGGCGTCCAAACCAGGCGAAATTTCACTTAAAACCGTGCTAATATGTGCATACCTTTGGAAAACCTTCCCTTATTACACCTGAGAGCTATTCGTAAACTAATCCTTCCTCATTTACTTGCAGATTGCCTGGTTTAAAGTGGACACACAAACCATCCTTACAATCCACACGCACGTTATAACCCACAATTCCCGTGTGAGCATGTCCCATAACGGGCATCGGCAATGGAATTTACACATTAAAAACATCAAAGAAGTGGACAGAGGCTTCTACATGTGTCAAATAAACACCTCGCCCATGAAAAGTCAAATGGGATACATTGAAGTTGTAGGTAAGAAGCATTTTTATTTTATTTCTTTCTTCTTTCCATTTTTGCACTTCAGTACCCAAAAATTCAATTCTCGTTCCCAATATACGTTATATATCACCGCAGCTGAACAAACACGAGTATCAATTGCAATATTTAAATTTATCCGGTCGAGCATGGTAAATAAATACGAAATAATTCAGTGTACTGCACGTCAATAATCGGAAGCGCATTTGTGCAATATTTGAAACGAAAATTATACAAATTGCTAAATAACTGAAAATTAAAAATTACAACAAACCGTGTAGCAATTTGCTAGTTGGTTAATAGCAATGTAGAGTATCGAACATTCGTAATTATCATGGCCAGTGATCACATTATCTCCGTCTGCATGAATATTTACTCGTAATCATTCAATAATAGCATCGAATGCATTCGTTTAAAGCAGAACTCGCTCATAAAAACTTGGGAGTGTGTAATCAATACAACTCGGCAAGTCAAAAAAAAAATTTCTTCCATTTCTTATGAAAATGTAAAAATTTTAAATCCAAAGTTTTTGGTTCATGAATATTTCCAATGTCGAATTTCTTGAGTTTCCTTAAATGGTTTGCATTAGAAATGGGTCTTTTAAAGCCCTATGTTTGTAATATCATTGGCAGAAACCCATCATCATTAAAAGAATTCTTTTATATTTCCCATCGTTTTCCACTTAGGAATTATTTAATATTTTTGCATTAGGATTGATAAAATTTTAATTCCATCAACCACTTTAATTTCATTGTTTGATTCGTATTAAATTCGATATTTTCCTTCAAAATGCCACCCGAAAACTCCGAAAATGACAGAGTAATCCAATGATTATAGTGCATTAGGTTCATCTGGCTGATAAATGTTTAATATAAATAACACTAATTACCCTGTAAGCTCTTTGTACTGATGAAGGTTTTCCTTTAATCGTATTTCGTCGCAAAACCCAAAACGACTCGAATCGATACACCCGGCACGGCAATAAAATAAGAAATCTGCATTTCGAGTGTTCGTTATCATGAGAAGGAGAATTTTCTAATATATTAAGTGCGCGATGCTGGTAAAATAGTTATGCGGGAAAAAGCCACCTTAGTTTTAAATCCACGACGTTCTTCTTTTCTCTAGTTTTTGCACAAATCCCCAAATCAGCCTTAGCATGCCCAGAACGTAACAAAACCTTCATCAACACAAGTTCATGCCCTTGTCTCTTTCTGCTTCTCATTTTAATCTCACATAATCCTGCGCTTTAATCTCTTTTTGCTTCGGGATTAAAAAAGTATTTCATTTGCAGCACCAACACCAATTTATGCTCTTCTTTCAATCCACCACTCTGATAATAAACCTAAATAAGCCCGGCCCAACACACATTTTTCCCCCTACCGTACTTACTTTTATCTTTTTCTTTAAATTATCGTATGGGCCTTACACACGTGACAAACAATGGACTCGTTCCATCTCAACTTTTATCTAAGCTTACGGCATTAAAGGATAAATGTCGGGGCCCTTAGGCACAGATGAATAAAAATTTTCTTTAAGTTATATATACAGGTCGAACCTCATTATAACGAACTGCTCGGGGAATGAAAATTTGTTCGTTATAACGAGGGTTCGTTAAACTGCAAACCCCGTTATAGCGAATTTGTTCGTAATAGCGAGAATAATTCGTTATAACGAAGGAATTTGTAATAATGAACCAAAAAAAAAAAGATTGTTTGGTTTAGAATCGAACAGATGGAAGTAACGAACGTCGGGTACCGTTAAAAATACTGTTTTAGAAGGATTTCGACGATATCAAAAGTTGCTCGACAAAATTTTTCCATTCGGTGGAAAAATATCGACGATACAAATCTCGAAAATTGATATTTTCGACCGGAAATGTTCGTTATAACGAGATAAAAAGGCATTTCCGGTTCATATTTTTGTTCGTAATAACGAAATTTCGCTATAATGAAATTCGTTATAGCGAATTTTTTTTAGCATGGAAGAGATAGGGCAACCAACCAAACGAAATTTATAATTCGCTATAACGCGAAATTCGTTATAACGAGGTTCGACCTGTACACAATTAAAACAGACAAACCGAGAGTCGTTTTTTTTTTATTGGATTCGATCAAACGTCGACCCATTTCGACTGAATTTCCGCCATTTTTTGGCTTGTGTGAATGGTGGAACGGTTGGAAAGGGCTCATCCGAAATAAAAACCGATGTTAGCTGTTTTTACGAGTTGTTGGGCCGTTTATTCAGTATCTAGGGGCGACTCGCACATCTCACCTCATCTCTGGTTTTGTATGCCGAATCTGAGTCTCACTCTATACACCACAAAAAAAAACCGTCAATTCCACACGTCTTCTTCTAAACACAAGCTATCTGTAATATCTAACCCTTTCCTCGCTGTTGGACATCAACATCGACTCTTGGCCACGCAACATTTTATTTTTTTTACTGTATATTTATTTTTTGTGGCGTCAAATTGCAGTTGGTGTTGCAATGTGCCTGTTATATGCAACTTTATAGACCACATGAGTGTTTTTCGAATGGGAGGCATCGAGTCGAGGTACACCGACATATAAAGCAAAGTTTTGGAGCAAATGAAAATGGCAATTAAAAGGGTTGTTGGATATAACGCGGCATTGGAAAACGACCTCTTATTACCAAACGAGAGAAATCTTCGGGATTTGCGAGTGTACAAGCAGCACAATTGACAATTCTGCAAGAGTCCTGCGAGATTAGTAACCAAAGCCTTTCTGCCTATTGGTGGGGATTTGTATGTTCTCGCCACAAAATATCAATTTAGAGAATTAAGAAGCGGAACAAAGTGAAATGTTGCAATCAAGACAGGAAACTGCAAAACAACTATCGCTAGTTTTCTCCAGTTTTGGGGCCTAACGCAAATCCGTAACTCTAATTTCCCAACATTTTATTTTATCCCTTCCAAAATTCTACAAAACTTTTATTTTATATATTTTTAAAAAAATCTTTTGTGGAAGAAAAATTCCTGCAAGTTGACAACTCTTGGAAACGATTATTTTTAATTAACTTTTTTTTTTGTTTTCAACAAGTAAATTAAACGAATCTCCAGTGAAATATCTTTCCATTTTTCTTACACTGAAAAGCGAGATGACTTGTTGACATTCGTATACGACACAAAGAATTATTATTATTTATTACACTTCCATTTTACCTCAGCAAAACTGAGTTATTTGTGTTCTCGCACGTTACTCGCAAATTAATCGAAAGTGCCTCGAGCATCGAGATGTGTGGCTTTTAAAGAAAGTGACAAATGCCATTTCTACGGTGATGTGTATACGACTCGGGCAACGTTATACAGTTATTGCAATCGGTTTCACGAATGGCGTCGTTCCAATTTAATATCAAACAGTTCACTTCGGGCATCCGTTTACTTTCTTTCTTTTTATTTCCATAATTTTAATTACCGACTTCCATTTCCTTTGCTCGATGTCGGTTTTATGCGATGCTGACAGATGAAAATGAACTCTCGAACTGCAACTGGAACTCGATCGACCATTATTTACTAAAGAGCCGGGCGTATAAGACGACTTATCAATCTTTTCGACCGAATGGGTACAAATTACTGTGCGTTATCCGTGACCACGCGCAAGACGTGTGAAAATATGTTTGTGATGTTTGAAAATAATTCCAAACCGATGGTCGTTTTATTCAAAAACAAGCCACCACAAACCCAATTTGAATAAACGCATCTCCCATCCAATAAACCGAAACAATATTTTATTCTCCTTATACATTAGCCTACTGTAAAATGGAATTTAAAAAAAAAAAATACCAACGACAAAAAGGGAATGGGAAAAGATGTGCGGAGAAGAGAGAAAAATTACATTTTTTCCCCTTTCTTTCTCCATTCTTGAAAACTGAATTGAAAACGGCCCGAAGCTTTAACGCGAAGATGCCAAACATGATAAAGAAGAAAAGAAGTGGTAGGCTGAGCTCACTTCCCCCTGCAGGTCATCTTATGCAGCAAAAATTCGCTCTTGCACCTCGGAATAATTGCATTCCTTTATAGCTGTTAGGCAGAATACTAATGAGCTCGAGTACGCTAAGTCTGGAGAGCCTAAAGCAGGCTGACTGGCTGGCTGCGCTGCGCGTCAGGTAAAAGTCAGAAAAGTTGGTTGGGGAGGGGAATTAAAATATCCGTTTGGCAAACTTACCACCACATAGAGACCACAAACCCAGGAAACGTGACGACGGATGAGACGTTTGCTGCCATCACGCTAACAATAATTTCACACTTTGTGTCGCGCTTTGCAATCCCTCTGCAACCATTTATTGGCGGAATGGCCACTTGCGAAAACCCTCGGGGGATCAACCGAGATTCCACTCAAAATCCCAACCCCCCACAGGAAACTCAGGTGGCAAACGACGCTTTGAAAAGTGTGAATGCTTCACTCACACATTCCATGCAGATGAGCTAGCAGCAAAAGATATAAAAGAATATAAGGCAAGCAAACGCAAGCCACAAACATTTCACCGTTGGGAACTTATTCGCATACCAGAAGTTCCCGCGAGACCTCTAACACTCAAGATGGCAGCCTCACCTTCTCCCTCGGCTCATATTGCTAACTCCGAGACCAAAGCCGCCAATGAGAAGACGATGCAATGAAGAGAAAAGAAGAAAAAAGTTGCTGCTCCAGGTGGATGGGGAAAAGTGATTTATACTCGCGAATCCACTTTCCAACACCTTAACCAGTAAAGGGTTACTCGCCCCTTAATAAATTTCACACTTAATTACACTCGAATTTTACACTCGACTCAAATTCCCTCCCACACAATCTCCAGAGGATCAGGCTTTGTTTACAGTTGGAGAAATAAAATTGCCTCAACATGTGAAAGCCCCAAAATCCAACTTCCATCTCTTCCATGTCCAAGGTTTCATTTCCTCGAATCGCCTTTCTCTTATCCAACTGCTTACAACTTCAAAAGAAGGGTAAAAAATGAAGCTAAGGCATTAGACAAAAAAAAAATCGATAAGAAACTGAAAATCCCAACAAATGAAAAGGCAAAACTAAAGAAAAGAAGAAAGAAAGAGTAAGAGGAAAAAAACCTTTATTTATACTGTGCTGTGCTTGACAATAGTATCTCCATCCATATCATCATAAAGTAAAAAAAAAAACAAGTCAAGAGGCTAAAAGGGTTCAGTAATAATAAGGCTTAGGGCTGCGAATGGAAAATGTACATGACCAGAAGTCACTGGAGACCAAAAGGGTCTTTTGAAAGGTTGGAGTGAAGAAATAAGATTTAAAGGGTCGATCTTTTTCCTTTTCCACTTCTTGTTTTCGTAAAAATACTACTTTCGATTGCTGTGTGGTCATTCGACGCGTGATGAATGGGAGTTTTCTAGAAATTGACGAATCAAGAAGTCGGTTCAGTGTCGATAATTCAATTTCATTCGACATACGGTATGGAAAGAAATGATGTTTTTGTTGTTTTAAAATGTTCCGTTGCTACATTTAATTAAATTTTTGCCTACTCTGCACCTCTGTCTCACAGTGAGTTGTTTCGTCTCTCGACTCTCTCTCCCTCCTTGCCCGAGTATTAAAAAAAAACAAAGGCGAGATGGTGGTGAACTATGAGGATGGTTTTCACGTGAAAAGAGGGTGGTCGATTTTCGTGCGGTAGAATGTAAGTGAAAAGAAGTGTTTTTCGAAATGGAAGAATTTTTTTGGTAAGAAAAAAATATAAATAAAATGCTTGTATTTTTTTTTTCTCCTTGAAAAAACGTTCTGCATTACAGTATGCAATTTTGATGCATTCGGTATGTATTTACTCAACAAACTTTTAAAATAGATTGATGTATTTATTTACGTTTAAACAAAATAAGCGGAAAAATATCATTTCCATTTTTTATCCTTTCGGTCTCCATCCCGCAGCATTTTTTTTTTTTTTGTTCATGCGAAATCATTTGAATAACTTTCCATTTGAAAAATATTTACTTAAACAAACTGTTTAAACGCTTAAAATTATAAAACTGTTGATACAATGTACGAGTAATACAAACTAGCAGGTACCCGTGGATACTCCACGATTAAAACATGAAAACCAAAAAATAAGAGGTCAGATTGACAAAAATATTAAAGTTTATTGAAGTAAATGAAACCCAATAAATTGTGATTTTCACCTTTCAAAAAAGTAATTTTTTACCCAAATTTCAACCAAAAATTGCATTTGCACATAAATTCACCCGCAAATCGTAACTTTTCACTAGAATTTACAGCCAAAGATTAAAGATTTTCACTCAAATACTAATTTTCGACCCACAAACGTTATTTTTTACCCGCAAATCGTAATTTAACAATAATTAATTTTAAAAAATCTGGACGTTAAACTCGAATACCCAAAAATCGTTTGGTTAAACATTTACTTGAAAACCAAAAAACAAAATAAGCGGAAAAATATCATTTCCATCTCATCTTTTCGTTCTCCATCCCGCAGAATTTTTTTTGTTTGTACATACGAAATCATTTGAATAACTTTCCATTTACAAAATATTTACTCAAACAAACTGTTTAAACACTTAAAATTAGAAAACAGTTGATACTATGTACGAGTTATACAAATTTAAACTAGTACATAATTATTCTGCCGTATCATGTGCAAACAAAAAGAGTAGAGGACATAAACCATGAATTATTTAAGTCCCTTTATACAACTCGTGCGTAAAGTGCATTTATGATTTATCGTGTAGCAAAGCTTTCATAAAATTATTAATAAGTAGCCTGCCATTCTGAAATTCAAAAACTTCGATTTCTAAACCAGTTTTTTTTTTTTTTTTTTACTATAAAAGATACAAGTTGCAATGAAAATCAATCATTTAAATCACCTTAAAAAATACATCAAATCTTCCTTCTTTTGAACGAAACTCGTCATAAAAACATACAAACAAGAAACAAGTAGTAAAAAAAGAATAATAAAGACGTATTTGACAATCTAATCAGATTCGGGAATAATATTAAAACTCTACCCACGTAATAAATCACAATTATATACCGAAACTGAGGAATTCGCTTCACACTTAAAAATGTCCCTTTAAAGCACTCAAAGAAGTGGCTAATTAAATTTTGAAACTTTTCACAGTTCAGAGGCAATATAATTTAACTCTTGGTTTTTTCTTTTGCAATAAAGTTCTTGACGACTGCAGATGCACACTTTATGGCACTGGTTTTCACGCACTGCTTCGAAATAAAAATATATTCCTAAAATCTAAAATCTTATCAATTAAGAAAAAAATAAAAATAATCCCGATAAAATCGGAAATAATAAATCAGTTGGATATAAGAAAGGAAAAAAAGAGAGTTAAAGTGATAAATAAAACGATAAATTGCGTAAAGCCCCAATTTTTATCAAGCAGTGAACCACAAGTCTACTTTATTTCTCAGTTGCTAATTCCGCCCATTTCTGCCCCTCTTCACGCACCCACTATCAGATTTGTGTAATTACTTTCCTTCGTTATGTTGTCAGTGCCTCCTGACATTCTGTGGGATGAGACCAGTTCGGATGTGGCGGTGACTGAAGGCCACAGCGTATCACTCGACTGCAGGGCCACTGGTTATCCTAAACCCAACATTACATGGCGAAGAGAAGATGGAGATCCAATCATTTTGAGACAAGGGCCTAGGGATAAAATCAAAGGTATGTGTTCTTTTTCTTTAATGGTTCCAATTAGTGTTTACTCGTCCCGTTTTTCTTCTGGGGAATTTAAATTATCTGTTTACGAGACACTGGATCATGTAAGCATTTTTTTTTGTTTTGTTTTGTCATTCGATCTAAAGTTACTGTACAATTTTCTAGTCGTTAGGTGAGACTAATTTTCTACTGACTACATTTTAAATGTTTCCACGATTCAGTATGTAACTTTTCCTTGCATTGCAGTGTGAATGTTTATTTTTAGCCACATTACCCATCGATTCAATGCATGCAAAATTTCGTTTCTATGAAGTGGCTAATCTCTTCGAGGCTAATATTTTGTAAGGTTCAATTTTTTAGCTCTCAATGGGCAGCCACAGAATCAATAACTGTAGAATACTCATAGAAAACTCGCTTTAGTCACTCATGTTGTACGAAAGTGTATAAATTTTAGATTCTTTTTGCTACTAAATTAAAAAAGTTAAAAAAGTGTCTGCAGAATTCTAGACAGTGCAAAACTCTCTTCTACAGATAATTGATAACCTTTTCTGCACGTGGAAAAATTTTTTTACAACAAAAAAGCTGTGTGCAGATTAGCCTGTAGAATTGTAAGAATTCAATTCTGCGGACTCGTAGCTGAAAATCACAGACTAATCTGCAGACATTATACAACAGATTTGATTTTCTACAAAAAATATCATCAGACTTAATTCTGCAAGTGTTTTCTGTAGAAATATGCAAATAGGTATGCAGATTGTAATCTCCAGACTTGATTTCTGCAGAAAATGACCGCAGACTTGATTCTGATGTGTTTTCTGCAGAATTCTGCAGATTATTTTTAACTGAGTTGTCTATTGTTTTTTTTTAGTCACTTAGATTACACTTTTACAGAGTAGTAACTCAAATCATTCGTAATTCAATATTTGCAAATCCCAACAGAGGAAATGATGGATTAAATTGAATCAAAAACGCCAATTGAAGTTAAGGTGACAATTCACATGATTGATGCTTAAACATCAGTGGAATTGACCACGCACTCTGGTGGCCTTAATAATTGAACGTTGTCATTTGTTAATATATCACATCAGACATCACGCTGTTGGCGAACAAGTGACGTTTTGGATGTCAATGTAGTGACAGCTAGTGTGACATACTCTACTTCAAATTATCCCTATATATACCAGTTACAATCGTTTTCGTAATAAACAATGCACGTGGTAAAAAAAAAAATCGAACATCGAATAGAACACATGTCACAAAGGAAACGCACAATAAAATAAAAATAAATCACCAGCGACAAAAACTATCAAAATAAATAAATAAAAAATAAAAATAAAAAAAATAACAAATGCGAATTCTCAACTTTCTTCAAGAATCCCACGGAAAAAAAAAATTGAAAGAAAATGTAGGAAGAAAAAAAAATCCAACTGACACACATCTATCTATCTATCTATCTCAAATTTTTTTCGTTGGAAATTTAATCACAAAATTGCTCACTCATGCACGCTCGATTCACAAATTGATTAATAAACTGTCGAAACCAATGTGGCGATATTTCAGAATCATCAACTCGCTTAATACCTAATTCGGAGAAAAAATATTTTTTAAAAAAAAAGTGATGATAATGGTAAATACCAATAATAAATTTGAAAATTTTAAAAAATAAAAAAAATTGGAAAAAGTTTTCAGAAATCTAATTAATCTAACTAATCCCCTTAATAACATGCAATGAATACTTAGAACAACACTGCACTCATTAAGTACGCTCTTCCTCTCCCCTGACAAATAGAACTAATTAATTACGGCTACAAGAGACCGTGAATCCACTCTAGCCAACAAATTACCACTCAAATAATACACCATTCGCTCCATATATCATTCAAACCTCCTGTGGCGTGGGCCGAGTGTGCGATTAACTCCTCTCTCTTCTTCTCTCTTGCAAAGATGGGGTCCCCAACACTTGCCAAAGAGATTCTCCATCAAACTTTTGACTTGGCATCAAGTCTTCATCCGTATAACGTAACGTCCTCCAAATTCATCATGTTTGGCTGAACCAATCTATTAGTTCCGTCATCGAACTAATTCATCAATCAAGTCTTAATAATTCAATTTGAAAGCTTCATTAATCACCTCGAGCACCGAAAAATCCAACCTTTTTTACGGGGTTAAGCGTATAATGCAATTGCATTACTATAGAAGAAGGGGTAAAAAAAGGAAACCAACTCATAAATGACAAGGATGAGCTATGAGTGAGGTTTCTTCAAATAAAATCGTTTGTCCCGCACGATCATTGTCAGAGCGATCGATCGTGCAAATACTTTTACTATTTGGGAAGGGGGAAACTTCCAAGCCCTACCTCTATGTGGTTCCCCCGATTAGAAGGCACCAAGCAGTGTCATTTTGCCTTTTCCTTGTCTCTATTGTTGTTTTGGGTTCCTGGTCATTCTTTCCGCTTTGACTTTTAGGTTTTATGATTTTTTAGTTTTTTTCATTTTGGTTATGCCTGTGGTGCCTTTTTTCCAATTGGCATCGACTGGATCGTTCCCTACACGATTGACACATTTCACTTAAATTACGTATGGTTGTGATACATTTCGGCTTTCATCAACTTATTAGGATTGTGTTAATTTTTAGATTTTATGTACGCTTGAGATTGTGTCATTGTGTTTGTAGGCAATTTCGAGCAGGGAGAATAGCCACTTCCGGTCAAAATGGGACATCGAAAATTTCTGAACTCTCGCCACACAGTCGGAGCTACGTTCCCTTAAAATTCCAAACCTTTGATTTGACCGGAAGTGACTCTTCCGACCGCTAAAAATCTTCTTGTCGTGCGGCAAAGCCCCACACATAAAACTCCCAACCAGTCACACTCGTTATTTTCAAAAATTAAAAAAAAAATTGTAATTTCTACTTTTATATTCGTCATTCCGCTACGGTTAGTTTCCGCGATTTGTCATTTTGCTCTTGTAAATTTCCGCGATATATCCATTGCCCCATTTTTAGATTTTGTTTAAATTGTGAATTTGTTTAGATTTTTGTATTTTTACAGGTCCCGTATGGCCATAGTAGCCCCAGGGGACCTTAGGCCTTATAAGATATACTACAACAACAACTACTAGAGTAGTTTACTTTTCCTGCATAACACCAGTGTAGGCTACTATAGTAGTGCAGGGAAGTGAAGGGAAGGGAAGGGAAAGATTGTCTGAAGGCGAGTCTGGTCTGGTTAATTTCACAATTTCCCAATCGATAAATCACTTTCTTTTTTATTTTTATTTCTCACCAGCTCCTGTTTCTATTTGCCACCATGTTTTTCGCCTTTTTTAAAATTTTTTTCATTACTAATTCACTTTTTTTTTCCTCTCTTTCTTTTTAACTAAAAATAATTATCGCGGTTTGGAAGAAAGATAAGTGTTTTCCCCCAAAAAAGTGCGGTCTGATGCGTCAGTAGTAGGAATTATTTTCCAATTACTCCCGCACCATGGGGAGAACGAAGCATGTATTATCTGGTTTGTGGGATTAAAGACAAGCCGTTATGTAGAAAGGAATATTTAAAGAAGTAATTTCAATTCACATTTTTCTGGCAACAAAGTAAGTAAGTAAAAAACGAAAGGAAGGAAAAAAGCAAGTTCTTTAAAAGACCTACATTTCTTTTGTTACTTCCCCACCCTTTAAAACAAAAAAAACAGCATCAAAAATAAATACGACCTTTAATGATATTCTAACATGTTGTTTTGTTAGTGCCATTAGAAAACAGCAGCTTTTACCTTCTAAATTAGAATTTAAAATCATCGCTTACTGCATCGAGATGCAAATTATATCAAATTTTAAATTTTAAATCAACATTAAAATGACATAACTATTTTTAACAAACTTTCTACGCGTCGTCCACTTTCCTACACGTGTTTTAAAGACCAATAAAACAGAAAAATCACGTTTCTTCCTTTTTATTTCGACGTGTTATAGTGGAAAGAGTATTTTTTAAATACGATTCAACCCCAGAAATTGATCGTCTTCTGCTGAGGTTAAAAAAAAAGGTTAGATCGAGCACATTCAAATTACAGTCAGTCGGTTTCAGTTTGTGACAGGTCCAAGTCATTTCCTCCGTATCAAGGAAAGGTGGATTTGCTGCTCCCCTATTCAATCTCAACTTGTGCAAACGCCTGCGTCTGCCAACTGGCTTTTCTAGGTCTAAATCTGTTTGGCTCGCATGATCAACTTTGATGACGAGTCCTAGTCATGCAGCAAACTTGCACAATTGAGGTGAGCTAAACTTGTGTATGGAGGAATGGGTATAAATGCAAAATTACCATACACCAACTTTTGAGCTTTTTCAAAAAAATAGAAAAAGGAAAAGAATAGGAAGGAAAACATTGGTGAAAATTTTCTCCTTCCATGAATTCACACGAAGATTTTTGCTCAAATTCCAGATTTGCCTTGTCACACTTCATGGCAAAAAGAGTATCCAACGCGCTAAGAAAATGGCAAGGCGCAACCGAGCGAAATCAAACGGAAACAGTAAAACTATTTTTTCTTTTTTACCCCAACTTAAAACCAAAATAAGAATGTAAAAACTAGGCTCGCTTCGATTCCTTTTCGCATCGCGAAGAAGTGATGAGAAATTTTTTTTTTGATGGCAGTGGGCAATTATTGATATTTTGTTACTATGGGTACAAAAATTATAAGTTCGAAAGAGGGAGAAAGAAAAAAAATAAAGTGATGGGTCGATGTCAGTTCGAGCAAAACAAGTTCTTCGGAAGGTACAACCCACGAGATGTTGCATCACATCAGCACGAGAACTGTCAAGTCAATTTCCAGTTGGAAGGGATTTATTGAAGTAGATGGAAAAATAAGATGCTGTCAATTCCCGAACTTACATCTCGCACCTTCACTTTCTAGTAGTTAGGTAAAAGGAAATATCTGTAGTAATAAACTTTTCATATTGTAAACACTCTAAAATCCCATCACACTCGATAATGCATCGGTGACATAAAATAAAAACACGCCGTTAAAACTACTCATCACCGTGTGGCTTTACTCTGACACTTTGAAAATTACACACAATTTATTAATAATCCCAAATTCGCAGAAAAAACTAGGCACATTTCATTATTCTGTGTGTTAGGTCATGTGTAGTGTTAGAAATTACAAATCAGTGCTAAAATTTCATTCTGTAATAAATCATAAAATATGATGTCACTTCCTACATTGTGTTACTACACTTTCCTAAATTTAACACTAGGAAAATTTT
>JAQFZO010001324.1:0-16415 GCA_034695885.1 Geophilus flavus
ATAAATCGATTTATCGCGCCTCAAAAAATGAAGAATTTTTTTGCAATTTTTGTGGACGTTAGGAAGCACTTTGCATGCAATTGGTTTAGGTTTTACATCCATTGATCCCACATCGTATAACAACACAACACACCAATTAAATTACAAAAAATTATCAATATCAGATGACTAAAGTGAACGACGACTGTGATTGAGCGTCTACAGTATTTATTTACTGAGACAAACCATGCTAAAGCTCCAACATTTACTGGAATTCAGTTTGTTCTTCTCGATACAGATGGATATTTTAAAACAAACAAATTCCAATGGCTAAAACATGGGTCTGGCAGTGGGAAGGAATTCGACGTGGGTAGGAACCTGAAAACGAAAGAGGGTCGTTTTAAGAGATTCCTCGAGTTAAACGCCGTGCTTCAAGTTGTTTGCTCAAGAAAAGGCTCGTCAAGGACAGACCACTACACCTCAAACACAGAAATTAGGGATGTGGAATGCCTTTTTAACATCAAGGGACATAACGCACCACATCCGGACGACTAAATATCAATTAAAACTCAATCCAACATTTACTATCATTATCAGGTACGATATAACATTCAATTCTGTCAATTCCTCTATCATTCAACAATAAAAATCTAATTTGCATATTTAATCACGTGTTATACGACTTTTTAAAATTATTTTTCGATCTAAATTATTTTTCTGTTACTATACCAGTAATATAATCATTTATTCTGTTAATTAATCATTAGTAATTAATTTTTAATTATTATTATAATATTTTATTTTTATAATTTTTTAGAATGGCATTGGAAAATTCTATTTCGAGGTGTTTTGGTGAATTCAATAAGAGTCATAAGTAAGTCGGTCGCAATCTCTAGTTGTAGTGGACATACCATTAATTTTCACTGGTTTATTTATAGCAACAACGAAACCAGATTTTGACAGAGGATGACTTATGGTCTTATGAGTGAGGGAGAAAAGTTCAATTAATCCTTTGGGTTCCCGCAAAAGTTGACAGCAGAATCCTATTTTTGGTCTGAAAGTGAATTATGAAAACGTTGTTATTTCGACTCAGTCCTAAGAGGGGTTAGAGAACCCAACGTAGGGTGACATAGCATATACTAATGGATTTCTGAATGATCAGAGAAAATATCTTCAGTGATACACAAGGTGGTTGCAGTGGAAAGTTGTTCACTTTGCGGGCTTCTTTACTCAAAAACACTTTGGATATCGAGCATTAAAAGGAAATGTGCGCGGAATTTGAAATGAAGAGGACGGTTCGATGTAGTTTATGGTAAATTTTCAAATATTTATTTTGTCATTTTATATTTTTGTTTGCATTTGTGTTGCGTGATTTCCTTTTGACATTCCTCGTACGTGATGCTCGTGAATAATTCATTTATATTTAATTTATAAGTGGAAAATTACGTCATCAATTGCATGATAAACATTTGTACTTTTCTATTTCTTATAGACGTGTTTCTCTTGCATAGACCTTGAACCCATTTTCATATGCACTTGGAAGAGTTTTTGCAATGCATAAAGAATTTGACAATCAACAGGTACTGATTAAAGATTTTTATATAATATTTTTATGTTAGTTATTATTATTGGTGATTTGGAAAATTGCTTGTGGGTAGAAATTAATGAGATAACTCGATGAAAAATTTTTTTTTTATGTTTAAAAAGCGAAAAGGCACTCGAGTTCAAATGTTAATTACAAAGTTTGCATAGGTGTGCCAGACAGGTTATCATCTGTCCAGTTTGACGTGTAGAATTTGCACTTTAAAGTGAAATGATTTTTGTTTCCTCCTCTTTGGGCTTAGTGAAGTGTTAAAAGTTAAGTATTGGTAACTTGCGGATACACCTTCCGTTGCAAAATGTCACAGCTTGGTTTACTTATACTCACAGTCAGTTCAGTGCCGTGTGCCGACTAACTTGTTGTTCATGCTGCTAGAAAGTTTGGTATATAAAAGAGTCTTATATGCTTAACTTATTGAGTAATGTTTTACCTCTTTTTAATTGGAGGAAGAAATTAATTTAGAATTATAAACTGCACTTAATTGTTTGACAAAATGTAGAATTTGCGCATTTCATTTTCGCCTTTTACTGTAACTACTTAGACTATACAGTATACGTTTTTTGATGGAGATTTGGATTATTCTGTAAAACAAAATGAACAACAATACTCAACAATTAACAAAAAACAAGCTACAGTAATCTTCAAAAAATCATGACGTGAGTTTGCACACAGAAGTTCCAATTATAAAGTTAGTTATGTAACCTTCACTGCAAAAAATTTAAAATTTACAAAAGAAAATTCAATGTAAAATTCATTGTTAAATTTGATCTCTTAAATTTTTAAATTGGGAGAAATTGACCTAAAAGATGATGTGTAAATCAAGATTTACATCTTATTTTAATTGGTGTACAGTAAATTCAATTTTGTAAATCTAATGTAAATCTGATGTAAATCTAATTTTTCAGCTACTTTTGACCACAAACAAAGTTTGTAAAGTATTTCTTTACCCACAAGAAAATGTTTTGTAAAGTATATCTTTGCCCACAAATTTACATCAAATTTAACATTTGTAATTCTGAAAACCAGAGTTATAGCTATAACTCTGGTTTTTTGGCTTTATTACGATGTTTAAAATTAAAAGGATGATCAAATAATAAATAATAGTGTACGGTATAGGAATTATAAACAAAAATTTTGAAAAACCCAGGTTATAACAAACTTTAAAAGGAAACCTCTGTGCGCAAACTCACTAATGAAATAATCTGCACAAGCATATGCTTGTGCATCATTTTTACATTTATTTATTTCCTTATTTCCTTTCAGTTTGTTACTTTTCCTTAAGAATAAAACTGAAATTACTGTATACAATATATGTGGCATGCGAAAACTGGTATAAGCTTAGTTAGTCCCAAATAACTATAAAAAAAAGTCAAACCAATAGGAAATTTGCGCAATTCTTACTTACAAGCGTAACTTATCTTTATAATTTTTTTTGACTTAACTTTTAGCTTAAAAAATTTATAAGTAACCGTTGCGCAAATTCCGTATTGTAAAATATATTCGAGGTAAAACCGATGTTACTATAGTATAATTGTACAGTTAAAACAAAGTTTTTTGTTGAAATATTGGCACTCTTTACATATTTCCGTATGGAAGACAAATTTTGCTTATTTGAGTCTGATGTATATCTTATTACAAACACCAATTTGATTTGAATTGTTTATTTTTTTTATTGTTACTCGCAATTTTACATCTTTTCTTAAATTACAAAAACTATTTTTATAGAAATGAAAATCTGCATTAATATAAATCCATTCCTGCCATTATGGACAGTTCATTTGTCTTACGCTGCTATTGAGGTATGTCCCTCGAAGTCAGTATATGCAATAACCCGTCAAAAAAGAGATGCCGCACTGCCGAAAGTTATCGACAGTTGAGAAAGGATGGCAGCAATAACGGAAACGTATGATTGAAATCCTCACGAGATTTATGGGTTGTGCCACTCAAAATTCCCCCAACAAAATTTCCGCGGTGTCTGTTAATATTTCAAAAATGTTATTAAATTTTAAAATCTAACTATACACCATATGCAACATTAAAAAATAAAAATTCTAAAATATCCCAACCAAGTTAAAACCATTAAATAAAAAAAAAATTCTAATTTGAAATTTCTATAATTAAAATTCATACATGAATGATGTTGTTTTTTTTTTTTCTTTCTTTCATACTTTTTCTCATTTCCTTCACCCTTTTACTAATTACAACGCATGGCTTAGTGACGGTGATTAACAAAAATCCTGTAGACGTGAAAGTAATAATAAAAAATAAAAAATTATTAGGGTTACATGAAATTAATGCGCTTAGAACGGAACTGGTTTTTCCCGAGTTATAATCAGTCTCCACCCCGGTTGCGGCGAGTGAATGGCCCTTTTCCATTCAGGCTTGTCAGCTTCCCACCATCTTTTGAGGGGTGGAGCGTTTGTAACCAGGTGGGGGAGATCAACTAATGAACGCGCGCCGTCTCTTCATAAATCACTGACTGAGCATCTCATTTGGCTCCCTCCATCCCTCCTCTTTTTGAGTTTCTGGCCTTTCATGGGATAGGTCAGTCATCGACCACCCGCTCGCAACTTGTAGATTATTTTTAAAAAAAATTTAACTTCATTTTACAGAACAGTTTTTTTTTTTAAAGAAAAATTCCATCAACACTTTATTAATCATTATAATTAGGTCGGAAATGAGTTTTGCCTCGTAGCATTGCAGGTTTAATTCAAGTGAATTCTAATATGGCATCCAACTGATAGAGAAAAAAAAGTTGAGTAAAAATGCAATGATTTATCTTCAGGGGGTCATAAGAACGAAGCTCAAGAATCGGGGTAAAAAAAAAATGAAATCTCGGGAAAAAAATTGACAGTGTGCGATTTATTATTGATTTTTGTTTGAATAAATATTATTTTTAGTAAAAAAAATGAAATTGTACGTAAATAAATAACTTAAAACGTGAAATAATTTCCCTTATTGATGTATCGCACGACAGAATTGATTATTAATTAGCAACATTTGTTCGTTTTAGGTTTTTACTCGTACCAAATGCAATCTACAGAGTGCAATATCCAAATCTACAATTATTCATCATCCGAACCAGGTATAATATAATCTTTTTTTACTTTTAAACTTGTAATAAGAATAAAGTGCCAACAAGTTTGATAAGAAACACAACATAAACAGTGTACACATCATTATACATGTTGGATCATTAATCACTTGCAAGTTGCGCCTAAATTTAAATCCATATTGAGTTTACTTTTTCTCAAGTCCTGCGCGCCTTCCTTCACTCCTTTCACGGAACGAACGGATGAAATTATTCCGGCGCAATGTTCATTAATCTTTCAAGTATTGTCCATTAATCTCGATCATAGCTCTTAAACGTTCATTTATTACTTTAGGTGTCACTCGTCATCGACGGACGACTCAGAGGGACCCACTTCCAATTGGATCTCATTTTATGACATGGTCAAGAAATTAATTTCCAAACTTGCATCACCATGTGTGGTAAGATTAATAATTTTTTCTCAGTCAGTAGACACAGAAAAAACGCGTTTAATGTCCCGTGCACGCATTGATTTTGTTGTTGAAGGAAAAAAACTAAAAAAGTATATACTTTTTAGGTTTAACTGTGTAAACAGATTGGTTTCAGTTTCTTTAAGGGTTTAAAGTTCAGTAAACTAGTTAAAAACTGAGTTGAACGACACGAGAATTTTTTTTTTGTTAGTAAATATTTTAAGGTTTGATAAAAATCTGTGATCATAAAGATTTTTAGTCTCCTAATCTATATTTTTGTGACCTCTATGGAATTATGAATAGGATGGTTGTATTGAAATGCTTGTCATACGTAATGATTAATGTGGATTGCACCAATAAATCCATTAATCAGGATTCTCTAGGATCAGAGAAAATTGATTTTTTTTCTTTTGCGCTGCTAAAAAGCAAGGCAGGGCAGAAAAGCGAAAAGCTTCTTTATGCCTGTTATTGCAACTTCCGATTTCTTTACCTCCTTCCGCTTTTTACCCTCAATATATTTTTTTTATTTTTTTAAAATTTCTTTTATATTTGATTTCCTTTGATTTTTATCTTCCGTCAACCCATCTAACATCGTATTTATGTATCAAACAAAGCTAAATTTTATTTTTACACTCAACTTAACACTCGGGTCTACAGTAGTTCTTTGACATAGCGGGACCAATCAGTCCGCGAATGAAAAAACATTCAATTCTTCCAAGTTTAACCAATGATGTCCGTCTTTCGAGTCTTTGTGTGGTAATGTAAGCAATCAAGTCTCTTGCAAAGCGTTATTAATGATCTTAGCTGTCTGGAAGGGAGTTACCAGATGTCCTGCTTACAGAAAAAAGGGGGAGAGTGGGTATATGAGGAAAATTCAAAATAATAATAACATTATTCATATTAGAAATTTTGGTGTACAATAACAGACTTATAAAGAGTGTAACTCATAGAAATACATCATTTTCGAGACAAAAGACAAACAACTCGCGGCAAAATTTTTAATATTTACTTAGAAAAATTATTTTCGAGTATCAATTTGTATCCCTTACCTTTTTTCACTGGTAAAAAAATCCTTTGAAGTATAAATACAATTTAATAGGAATTCACTAATCACTTTTAGTTGTATGTACGTATCGGAGATAAGAAAAACAAGTTCACAAATTACTGTCTCTTGTAAAAATGTTATTCATCAGTTACAAGTGTCAAAACGTCATCGGCCGCGAACAAGAAATGAGATTCGCCAGCAGGCAACAACCAGCTCCGTCGTCGTATAGGCCAGAGCATTTCAGAGCATGTGCAGACCTATTAGTGCATGATTCCCCTTCAAACTTACTTGACGCACAGTTTGCATCTCCCTCTTACACGAGCAACTGCTGTATTTACACCGTAGTGTGTCCATTATCCAACACTGGAGCCGCCGCCGAGTGTAATAAGGTGCGGACGAACTTTTCTTCCTTTACCTACCATTATTTGTCGATGCGAATGACGACGAGCAAAAATGTGGCATTGCATGGCATGCGGAAAGTGAAATAAGTTGAGAGTATGTACTGCGTCATGTTACTAAGGTGCTTCATCACCCTACCTTGCCCTTCTCTTGGCTTATGGGACAAATGTTGTACTCACTAACCTTGCTTGGTATTTTTGCTCTTCTTCCTTGTCATATGTTTGACTAGGTGATTGGCAAAAATATTGACTCGTCTCTTCTTTGTGTGTAAGGTGGTGATGAGGAAAAACTAACACTGGGACAAAGAGTATTGTGGATTCAGTCGAGTCGAGAGCGCCTCATGTACAGTATATGTGGCTTCTGTTTGAATTTGATTTGCACTGCTGAATTCCATGTTTGCAACTGACATTTATACCTCGGTTTGTTATTTAATATTTACTCGAATGAGTCAATAATTTAAATTTTATTCAATTATGTCAATGTAAACACGTTAGGCTTAAACATATTTATTCTAAAAAAGGGCTTTTAACTTTGAAAATTTGAAAATTGGCACGAATTGAATATTTATTAGGTTTTTTTTAAATTATAAATGTTATATAAATCGTTGACTCTTTAAAATTTATATAATTTTTAATTATTTTGTTTTTCTTAAGGTTACACATCATGTATAAAAAATTATTTTATTAATTTAAATTTTTTTTTTTATTATGAAGTTAAATGGGAATAAGTGTGAATCAATTTATCTCTTTGAGTCGTGAGCGATTTAGCGATACAAATTTGTTTAGGAAAACGGAAAACCGTATTGAGTACGAACGCATTTCTAATTCAAAGGGGGCCGGACATGGTGCGCTCGCGGTCTGGGATTGGAAGATGCGTTTTGTGATGGACGCGCGCGGCAATTAACCTACACGCTGCTTTTGTTGTGTACCGTGGACTCTCATTTGATGTAGTTAACAAGTCTAATGGGACTCGCGAGTTCGATTTAGCTTGGAAATTATTCTTCTTTTCTAGAATAATTTATTTAGTTTGGAATTGGCATTGTTATTGCAGGTGAACATGTGATGAGACGCACCTTTAAAACGTGATTTTCTCGAGTATCGACTTTAAAAACATTCCTGACAACTACGACAACGCTTAAGAGGTTAGTAGACAGCTCAAGTTTACATAAGTTGTACAAGTGTTTTGTCAATGTGCATGTTTGAGTTGTGCCCACGTTGGTTGAAATATTTCCTGTTTTTAAGAACTGTTTGACATTCATTAATGTTTTTCTTTTTCTTTATCTTTTTTTTCATAAGTTTTTATTTTATTTTATGGTTTAAAAAAAAAATTTTTTTTTCATATAGAGCAAAGCATGTGTTGCCAAAATTAATCATATTGATTTTTCTTAGAAATGTAGTGCATAAACAAAAAAAAACAGTAGATGATTTTTTTTAATTAATGACTTTAAAGTTAGGCATTAAGTGTTCACATATTCAATGAAAATTTTTATTTAGGTTGAAATACTGTTGTTGTGAGGAGATTCAGAGCAAATTCTGGGTTATATAAGCTTTATCTATTGGTAAACAGACACGAAATTGAGGTTTTTGGACGAGTTCGGTATCTTCTGTTCCTTTTTTGGTCAAATTCCCAAAGACTTTGATGAGATTATACGCTGAAAAGGTCCTTGGTATAAGTTTCAACACTTTTCTCACACTGTTATTGCTAAAACCTTTGACCAATAGTAATTGAGCAACCTAAAAAATGCTGCTCACCTTTCATCTTCATACTTAAGTATGTGAGTCAATAAATTCACATGCACCTAATAAGAATATTTATTAATTCTTCAATTTTCTAAGATGTTTAATTTTTTATTCCAGTTGCAAATCACAGGAAAAAAATGATTCAGACGTCCCATCAACACTATGTTCATCCTCACAGCCGGCAAATCCAGGTAAAGCTGTTTTATTATATAAAAATTTAGAAGTTTTGTTGTAAAGGCTTAACTTGAAAACTATAATGGAATTTTCAGTGTGAACTGGTAGACGGGCTAACATTTCATTCACGCATGATTAATGATGGGAGGGATGTGGTCATGGCCGATTGGTTCTACACATGCTCAGATGGAGCTTTGGGTTCCTTTTGTTCTGTCATTGGACTATAGCCTCAATTTTAAAAGCCCAAGAAAACGTCCTACAAATGTTTAGAATTTTTCAAATTTCCATTTATCATTAAACATAATTGCCCCAGATGGGAAGAAAAAACCGTTCCATTAATTCCCCAACTTCTAACAACTCGACTCAAAGATTAAACATTGGTTTCCTTAATTTTCTCTAGACACCAAAACTCCTCCATGTTTCTGGTGTCTAGTCCTTGTTCTCTTACTCAACTCTCATTAATCTTTTGTGCACAAACATTAAACAATTCTGTGTTACTTCGATTAGTAATTCCTAAAAAGGCCATTGACTAACATCACTTGGGAATAAGAATACAAAAATTTGTTTGCAAACTTGAAACCATTTTTTTTCCTCTTCTGTTTCTTTAATTTTTTTGTTTGAGTTTTTTAAAGTCCATGAATAAAATGAAAGAAACATAATTGTAGAATGGCAACTGTAAGATATCATTATTAGTTTGTGTGTATTGAATGTAATAAGTCAATTGATTTAGAAAACTATATTTCATCCACATTCTCCATTACAATTTCTGCATACAATGACAATCCAAGCAATTATAACAATAAAAACAATACAATTATCAGTAATCCTAACATTTGTTAGTTTTAGGATTGTTGATTATGTTTTATTGTTGAAATTGTTATATTATTGTTGTTATTATTGATTATTGGAGAATTGAATTGTAATGGAGAAAGGAGTTGGAGTGATGAAGTTTTGATTAGAATATAGTTATATTTTATTTATAATATTTTGAAATTCATTAATTTGATGAACATGCACACGAATATGAAGAAGATTGGGATTTGGAACTAAATTATTCAACTCAGTATAATCAGAAAATAACATTTAAAAATTAAGCATTTTAAATGAATTAATTATTTTTACTTTAAAGTCATTAATTTCAAATAAATTGTTCATCTATCTTAAGAGTTAAACAAATAAACAAGTCTGTGTTACTTCGATTATTAATTCCTAAAAAGGCCATTGACTAACATCACTTGGGAATATGAATACAAAAATTTGTTTGCAAACTTGAAAGAATTTTTTTTTCTCTGATTTCTTTAAAGTCCATGAATAAAATGAAAAAAAAAATGTAAGGAATTTATTATGGGTAAGAAAAGATTTAAAAAGTAAAAAAAATATAATTGTTGAATGGCTAGCATTAAGAGTTTAGTGCAGCATGAAATAAAGTTGCTCAGGTATGCAGTGAGAGAAGTTAACCAAGTGAATAGAAATTACACTTATCTAGTTTATTCAAGTAGAACGTTTTCAATTATCCTAGTAAATTGCACTGTTTATGGCCCCAAGCAAGATGAGGGGGTGGGAAGGTGTGAATGCAATTTACCTCAAACTATTGTGCGCAACCCCTCATCTGGCTGTCAGCTCTTGTGGTCGAGGGGAAGTGCAAAGAGTATAGAATGGTAGAAAAAATTAAAATGCAGCTTGATGATGAAAAAAATAAATGTTGAAGGCGAAAAAAAAGGTGTCAGGTGCCATTACATCTGGGAAGTGGAATCGACATTGGTCTCAGTGAGATAATTGTTTCTCATGAAACCATTTTAGGGAAGACTGCTGTGACTGGTCATTACGCTTTGAGATTTGTCGTGGTTTTTGCTAGGAATGAAAATTAAGTTAGTGCTTTTGAGTGATGGGACACTTGGTTTGACTTGGGATGTTGACTGAGGAAAGTGCACTTAAGACTCTTCCCCTCCTTCTTGTCATTCTTATCCCAGTCTGCAGTTTGTTTTGCTATTAAAAGCATACGACTGACCTGTGTAAGTGAAGATTTTTACGAGGTTTGGTGTTTTGCGACTGATTTTTCACGTTTTTTGTTTGAAATTGGAGTAAAGATGAAATTTTTTGAATATTTTGTCATTGCGCTTTAAAAATTCTGATAAAAATCTGATCTCGTTAAAGAATTTGATCAGATTTTTGAGAAATGAATGTTAAAAATGATAAACGAACGCCGTGACGATCTTCATTTATAATATCTATAGTAAAAATGCGGTTATATACAGTAATTTCAAATATTTATCAAAATAAATCACAATTTTGAAGTACAGGAATGAACAGAAATTTGAAATTAAAAAAAAAAAATATCAAAAATCTAAATTTATTTATTTTATCTCCTTTGCTCCTGCCCGCCACCTATTTCATTGTGTCACAAAATGTAGGCGTTTTGCGCACACAACCAGTTGGCAAGCTGGGAACTGATGATGTCATCAGGCCTGGTCTGTGCGAGAAAGCTTCCCGAGCTAAAGATTTTAAAAATCAGATGTTCATCATCATTCCGTGCAAATTCCAAATGCCCATGTTGGTTGCGCGCGGACCATTCAGGTAAGTCTAATCAAATATCTCTGAAAAGCCGATTTAAATCAAACCGTTTTTCTTTTCACCCGCAATTGTATCGGGGTCTTGTCCATTCGAGTGATGAGAAAAATCATATACGGCAGTGGTTTCACCCGCTTAGCAAATCGAGTTGCGATTTTGCCGTGCGAGAGCAACGGCAGCCATTACGCTTGCAGAATAGTGCGGAGAGGCGAATGTATAAAATCGGGCTACAAAACATCACTCACTCGGTGTTTGCTGCAAGACACGACGTTTGTCGCTTTTAACTTTTGCACATCTTTCTCCACCCCCTCTGTCTTAGATGCTTGTCTTAGATTATGCCTTGTCATGGCCCCACCGTTTGTACATCGTCGCCGCAGGTTAAATGTTACTCCGTAGCCGAAAAGCTGCTGGTCACTTACTGTCGTTTATTTGAGCTTTAGCACTTGATGGACGGCATAATTCAACTGAAATTTCCAATCCTTCTTTTAATTACGACCTATTGTGTTTAACTGTGGAGTGTGGAATGAAAATAATTTATCACCAGGGGTTTTTCACTGATTTTCTTTGAAATTTTTGTGTCTGGGAATTTTTCGGGTTTCTTTTGGTGGTTTGGTGGATGATGCAAGTGTAATGATTGTAGGGAATGGTTTTAATGTGAATTGTTTGGCGATAAAGTGTCGGGATGTGACAGGCGAAATGAAGGATATGTCGATATAACTGTCTTTGGGTAAAGAAACAATTTCTCAATTTCATCCATTGCGGTTAGGACTATATATATACCAGGCTTTTCATATAAGTGCAACGCAGATGATACTCAGTGTAGGTCACAGTCTGTCTTATTTTTGTTGTCATTAAATGCTGAAAAGAGTTAATTTTTATATAATATTGGCTAAAAGTGTGTTGATAATACAAATAGAGCAAAATGTGACAGTTAATGTAACAATTTAGCAGCGATTTCGTGTAAATTCGCTGGAATTTAACCTAAATTTTTACAATACAAAGTATAAAGGATTTTTTTTACTCTTGATAAAAAGGTGCTAAGATTTTTTTTGTTTATAAAATGATTAAAACCACACCACGTTTCACAGTGGAGAGAAAGTCAGAGCAAATTCCACATCAGATTACTATACCGAAAATCATTTTTTCGAGGGTTTTACATTGCAGAATAGTATTAAAATCTATTTGTAATGCATAAATAGATTTGGTATACCTACAAATATTGTTACAGCATTTCATACATCAGAATTTAAATTATTACAAATTTTCCGAGCTTTCCAGCATGACTCTTTATTTTCCATCATTCTATACATTACAGGCCCGAATGCCATATATTCGAACCGTTAACATGGAACAACGTTGGCAAGATTTGGCCAACATATTAAGCTTGCCTATATCCACTGAATCCGAGATTCACAATTCGCTTCACAATTCTATTGCAATGGTTCACGCGCCAACAACCCACAACTACCAATCCAGCAATCCGTCGTTCGGTGGAATAGATAACCGCGGTGCTATTTTGCTTCACAACACTCCTTTACCACCTTCAATGAGCGACATAAATAGCAATGTATCTTCTTATCACACGGATATGGGTAAGTGACCAATATTTTCTTTAAAATTTTTATTTTTATTTTTTTATTTATTTTATATTATTATTTTTTATAATTGTGGGTTATACAAAGCAAGGAGTTAAAATCGAAGATAAAAAAAAACGATAAGAATGAAATTTTGATATTAATTACGTGAAATTTCGGCTAGGTCCTCGTTAAAAGATGTGCACGCCTACAACTCACTTATTTCTGTCATTATTGTGAGTCAGCACGTTTCTCTTAGACAATGATTTGCTCTATGAATATGGCCAGATATGCCATTTGGGAATTAGCTTCGGCATCTGTTACTACAACATGTTATAATTTATTGATTGTACTGCATTAATTCGTAATATAATTTTATAATTTTCCTTTAACTGTATCTTAAACGACTAGATACAACAGATTGTATCATTTTTTTAATAGTTTGTGTAAATTTATAAATGATTTTGTTACGATTTTCTGAATTACAAAAAGATATTTTCGTGAAGTAACAAATTTTCATTTCAGCAGAAATCTCTCCCGTTGCAGCCGCCGTTACTTCGTTGAGTACACTCACAAATGGCTCCGATGCAATGGGCGATGGCACGGCGCATGCAGCTACGTATTCTGGGGAAGGTGGAACGCTTTTGTATACTCATAATGCAAGTGACATAAATACGGCCAGTGACGGGTTTTTGTCGTCTATTTTGAATGATGAAGATTTGCAGTTAATGGATATGAGTGGTATGAATGAAGGTGAATAAAATGTTACAGTGAGCAAAAATGTACAGTATAAAAATACTGTACTAAATGAAATCTTTATTTTTCTTATATTAAAGGCGTGTATAATCCAGCCGAGAGATACATTCAAACTAACCAGGCAATGCATGGTAAGAAATAACTCAAACTGATATTTTCTTTATATATATACCGTATGGTGCTCATAAAAATATTATCACGGTGTGAAAAATCTATTCTTATGGTTATTTTGGTAAATTCTGTGATTAAAAGGTGTATATGCTAATTTGATTGTATAAATAAACACAATCAAACAAATAATAATCAAAATAACACCAACTGACAACATCAGTCACTCAAAACTGCCCAAATTCATTATTACTGTACAAGTATTTTTGTGAGCACCTTATCTTTGTTTATTTCCTTAAAACATGAGTGTAAAATACATTCTTTGCTTCAAATATTACTGTTTAAACGTTAAATTAAACGTTAAATTAAACACTGATCCAATTAGATTAGTATTTAGTTCACATATTTGGTAAAATGTTGTTTTTACTGTAATGATGCATTGATTTAGGAATGTATCCAATGAGAATGGAAAACGACGACGCAATGGATACGAGCAGTGACTCCGCAGTGTCCTCGATGGGCTCCACGGAAAGAGGAGCGCCACCCATTTCCGATGGTGTTCATTCATATTGCCGTAATAATAATAATGTAATTAACAATTTTATTAAAATTGAGACAAACTCGATCTTTATTTAATTAATTTTCTTTTTTTGGTACATTCTTGAATCTGTTTTTTTTTTTTTGCAGGAATGGGTCGAAAACGGTTCAAATTCATCACATCATCATCATCATCACGAAGAACAAGAACGATATTATACAGCTATGGATTATCCTCATCACAGTTCGTCTCTAACGAATAAATACAGGCCGTATGATTATGCCTATCCTTCCAGGCATCATCACGTTAATTCTGCTGGAAACTCTTCTCTCGAACATCGTCACATACCCCAAGTGGCACAAAAAAAATATCAGCTGTTTGGAAAACGATTTCCAGCTGACCACACCCTAGGTATTGATAAATCTCTTAATCTATTCAGTGTTATCATATAATTAACATAACTTAGGGCGTGCAGCAAATCTGGTGGCGCCATCTGTTGACACAATAACACAATCGCAAAACACTATCGACGCGTTGGGTATATACTGTATTAGGGATGAAAAGTGAGAAGAGGCAGGGAAAAGTTGCATTCTAGTGTCATGGTAACTAAACGGGATCGGAATTGGATGTTAAGAGTGCAAAAGTCCCGGTCAGGGTCTGGTAAGTCAACTTCACCACACCACACTACAATGCAGTGCAGTGAAGCTGACTTGTTACAAATCGAGTGAATTGTGGGAGAGCCGACATTCGAAATTTTAAGATTTTAAAAGATTAAGAACGATTTTGTATAGATTTTGAGCAGATTTTGAATGATTTTGTACAGATTTTGAAAAAAAAACTAAGATTTTAAAGGATTTTGTATAGATTTTGAAAGAATCCTGATTTTAAAGGAGTTTGAAAGATTTTAGGTAACTTTTTACTGATTTTCTCATTAACGATTTGGGGATATTTATGGGGGTTTTGAACCCAATCGACAAGATATTCGTGAATGTCGTAAATCATAACATTATGATTTCGAGATTTCCGATAAGAACCATTGCAAAGAATGATAGGTGGGTCGAGGTTCAAGGAAAGTCCATATCCGGGTCCTGATCCGGAAGTGCGTCGCGTCCCGTCCAACTGTGTTTGTGACGATTGTGTTTGGGATTTCCCAGAGTTTATTCTATAGTCATCATTCAGTTTTCTATACTAGAGAATTTAATTAAAATTAAAATTAATAAGTAAAATACTTAATTTTACAGGTGGAGGACTTTACCAACCCAATCGAAACCCAAGCCTTATCCAGCACGTCGATTATAGCTACGAACGCAATCACCAAGAACGAAATGCACGTGTACCATTCGAAATGATGGAAGGAGCAACTGCCCTCGATCACCCAGATCACAAATTCAACTGCAACATGGACTTTGCTCGCCAGAACAATTCAGTTCAAATAGGGCACGTGCAACACAACCACCCTTATCAATTGCCTTCAGAAACACTCGTGAGTCCTCAAAGAACAAACATGCGCGACAAACAGAAGAAGAAAAACCACTCGCATTCCAATTCATCCGAAGAATCGCATTCCTCTCGCGATGAAAAACGAGCTCGCGCTTTAAAAATCCCTCTCAACACCGAAGAAATAATCAACTTGCCTATGGATGAATTCAATGAGAGAATCTCTAAGTATGACTTAACCGAAGCCCAATTAGCACTCATTAGAGACATCAGGCGGCGAGGCAAAAATAAAGTAAACAAAAATAAAAAATTAAATTAAAAAAAAATAAATCCATAATTTCTCGTACCCTATAATGACACAGGTGGCAGCACAGAACTGCCGGAAACGCAAACTGGACCAAATACTTACCCTGGCTGAGGTGGTGCACGACCTTCAACAAAATAAAGACGAAGTTCTACGACAACACGAAAACCTTTTAGCCCAAAGGCAACGTTTGCAGGACAAATATAATATACTCTACAGACATGTCTTCCAAGTAAATTAAACAGTAGCTGCATTCAAAAAGTAAAACAAATTTGGGTTTTAGACGTCACTTATTCTCATTAAACTGCCTTCTAGCAAAACAATTTTGTAAAATGTTTGCAAAAGGGAATTGCAAAAATTGTGTAAACATTTTGCAAGAATTTGGCCACTTTTTTCTTATAAAAAATTTTGCATTTTAGCCATGCAAAGAAATTAAATTGTACTACATTTTTGTAAATAAATTAAATTTTGCAAAATTTTTGCATAAAAATAGCCACAAAAGTCGAAATTTGTAAAATATTTGCAAAAAACACTCGCAAAAATTTTACAAAGTTTTTTAGCTGGGCTAAAACACAAATTTGTTTTATTTTTTGAATGCAGCTAGTATAAAAATATAAAAACCAATTTTTCTTATTCCAATTTAATTTTCTTATGACAGTCGATTCGTGATTCGGACGGCAACTCATTCCCAAC
>JAQFZO010001325.1:0-16414 GCA_034695885.1 Geophilus flavus
TCGACCCATAAAAAACTCTTCTAACTTACGAACAAAAATAAAAATCACTTTTTCCTTCTTCGGATCCTTTCACTACTTCCGGAACAAATTTAAAAAAAAATAAATAAATTTAAAAAGTTTAAAAAAAAAAAAAATTTTCCAAATTCGATTTTTTTTCCACACCTGGTCTCCTCACTGCCGCATGCTCGCACGATCAACCACTGGGCATCTACACCCTTCAAAACTCCCACAATTCCTCGGGGTGGGTGGTCGAGTTCATTGCGCAAGGCAGAGACGTGTCGTGCGGTGCAGCCCATATTTCTCGCATCACTTTCGAGACGAAAGGTGAAGCCCAAATCCGTGCGGCCAATTTCTTTATTATTTATCATTTGTTTCTCATTGGTCAAATTAACAAGGTGTTAGGAAAAAGATATATAAAAATATTGTCCTTTTTTTTATCTTTTATTTTATTATTATTTCACACCTTTTTCCCTCGCCAATTTGTGATCCATCGGGTGGAACAAATTGAGTTATTTTGGTGTAGATGAACCGAAATTGGCTCAATTTGTTCCATCTGGAATTCATTACCAACAAAAATGGTTGACACAACCGACTCGTTTATAAAAAAATAATAAATAAAAAAAAAAAAAAAAAAACTTTATTATTTATATTTTACAACATTTTTTTCTTTTTCCTTTTTCCTTTTAAGGTTGATGGTTTTCCACATAAAAGTGAAAAAAGGAAAGAAAAAAACGTTCATTTTGAAACCCTCCATGAAACTTGACTGAAATCTGTTCGTTTCCAACTCCAAAGTACAAACAAAATCTAATAAAAATGGAGATAAAAACAAAATGGCTGCCCCTTATTCAATTCGAGACGTTTGTGGCCCCTCATAACAAACATCTGTTCGGATAAACCCCCCGCACTATTTTCAAATTGATTTTACACCTCTTAAAGAGATCCCTTCCCTTCCCTTCTTTTACACTCCAAACATACAAAATTACTCACATACAAAAAAAAAAAAAAAAAAAAAAATCGATCCGCACACGACTCATTAAATTTTTTTTTTCTTCTTAATCAAAAGATTAAAAAAAAAAAATATCTTATTTTCTTTTACCTTGTCGATTTATGCTTAATTCCCCTCGGATTCATCTTAATCAATAAACGAGATGACCAGGTGGAATTTAATTCCCAAATTACACACCAGGGTCCACTAACGACCGAGCGAGATTTGGAGTAAAAGAAAAGATGAAAAAAGAAAAATAAAAAGATTGGAAAAATCAATCCCATCATCCACCACCACCACCATCCGTGACATCACGATGAGAGAGATGATGAAAAGCAGTTGCCATGGAGATGAGTCTCAACAAACATGGCTGGATGGAAAACGGTTACTACCGTACCTTTAAGAAACTCCTGATGGTTTTCTCTCCTCGTGCTTCGATCAGTTTATCCAGAGTGCACCGCGGCGAAAGCATTCCATTGTGACACATCTTCACGTTTCCACACATGAGATGAGGATGCAACTGACACGACAACATTCGCCGATCACCTGGAAACACCTCGGATCCGAGGCAACCTACATCGACCAATCACCGTACTCGCATCCCTCCCTTAAAGACGACGACCAACCGTCATCTAAACACTCTCCCCATAGAAAAAAAAAAAAAATTAAAAAAATGGGAAAAATGAATCCAATTATCCGGTGGTCAAGAAAAAAAAAAAAAAAAAATATCACACCGAGGATAGACGAAGACGAAGGAATCCGGTGGAGGAAGTCATTTGTCGAACGCGTTCTAGGGCTTTGTTGCACTCGCCATGACATTGGCTTCGGTTTCAATTACGCCCGAGTTATTTGTGAAGCCCCGACTCAAAATTAGTGACCGGGGGTCGCAGTAAATATCGATGCAGCAACAAATGAATTTTTACAAATTGTATAAACGTGTCACCGAGAAACAGTCATTACCGTATGATGATATTTTTTTATTTTTTTTTCTATTGATTTTTCCCACCCAGAGATTGTAGTTGGAACCTTTCAAATCCCCATTCTACTATCCGACGTCCATTTGCAATTTTCTTTAGTGTAGTAGTGTCCTTCATAATTCAGTTGGGCCTCGCTTCACCATTTTGTCTCCATGAATTATTGAACTCCCGCATTTTATGGACCTTCGCTTCCTTCCAATCCACCAATCCATTTACCCAAATCTTTTAAATAACCAAACTTCTCTGCTGCTGCTGCTGCTGCTGCCATTTACCCCACATCAAACCAACTCGACGAAAATTCTGCCAGCCACCGCCACCGGCTTCTTTATTTACACTCATCGACGGTAGATGACGGAACTCTCACTTTAAAACTTAAAGGAGGAGAAGAGAGAAAAAAAAATCCAAACTCATGAATTTTTCGTCCAGTGTTCGCTCTTGTTCTCCACTCGCCTCGGATTTGTCCTCCGATACGTGGAGAGGATGCAAAGAGACGCACAAATCCAGCAAAGAACGAGTCTCCGATAAAACTTGCACACCCTGCTGCCTGGACACCGTCGAGTGTTTCTCGGGGTAAATAACCGTAAAACGAACAAATAGTTCGGCAGGTGTCTGTCTGTCTGTCAGTCAGTCACTCGATTCCGAGATAGGCCACCGCCACCGCCCGCCCGCGCTCCGACCGACCGACCTTCGAGTTACTCGTCTCCTCGTCCATCGATTAAGGGCGTTCTTTACGTCCGAAGTCGACACTCGCGGGTGTTAATGGAGTAATACCACCACCATCTTGCACGCATTACGATCTCTAGGTCGAGTTTGTGGCGAGAGTGAGTGCAAGCAACCACATTTGCCTCTCGCTTTCCACTCAATCCTACACGAGGAGTTCCAGAATAAAAAAACTCGATCGTTTTTACTGTTTTGGTCTACTGGTAATTAAAAAAAAAAAAAAATAATCGTCGACTCGACCAGACGTAGAAAACAGCAAAACTCCATCACCTGCACCAACTGCACCAACCAGGAAAAAAAAAAACAAATGGCTTTTTACGCTTCACTTTAATTCCTGGCCTAGACTCGCATAAAATCCATCGGAAAAAAAAAACCTTAAGAAACTAAAACTCACGGAATAATATGGACATGCGCTGATGGTGACTGTAATGTCCGCCATTTTGGACGAGTGGAACACAGACACACTTCCTTCCGGCACATAAATCATAACTCACCTCTGGAAACTTCATTTAAAAAAAAAATCGACGCAAACTCGATTGCTTAATCCTTTTAAAACTTAATCGGGAAAAAACTCTCTCACCCTCTCACCCTCGACACGTATCCGACGTGTTCCCTCCCATATCTGCAGCAACAGCAGATCAAATCAAGTGTTGCTCCCAAATCTGCATCCAATTCCATTTTTTTGAAAAAAAAAATAAAAAATGTTTGCTTCGAATATCGGTTCCACTTGAATTTCCAATTCCTTATAACCTTCTGGAAAATGAAAAACCAAAAGAAAAAAAAAACTTATTTTTAAAAAAAAAAAAAAAATAATTCTATTCCCTAGTTATAAAATTTAATCACCTTTTCCACAGTGAGAAACAAAATGGCAGCCGACTCTTTGGGGGAAGGGAAAATTACTTCCAAACTGAATTTATTAATTTTACTTTTCCTTTTTTTTTGGAATTTGGTTTTAAGCGTCGAGGGTCGAATTAATTCCGACATTAAACAACAAATTCACCCTTTCGTTACATTCTATTTGCGACTTGTTGCTAATGGATCGGAGTTTCGGTTAATTATCGACCGACCGTAAAACCACGTGGGACCACTTAAAACATCCTTACCGAACGGTACCGTCGCATTCCTCATTCTTATACCGATTTTTTCACCCGTAATTTTTAATTTTTTACAATTTGTCATTTAAAAAAAATAAAAATTTAAATAAATTAAATGTTAAATCGTATACCGGTACCCCTTACCACTCAATTCTTCTCCTTACTTTCATAGAGGTCGGACGATTCGACGGGCGAAGGTCCATCGATCCATCGGATAAACTCCGGATCGAGTCGCTAATCGAGGTACCGGTTTTTGGACGTACGAAAACGCGCACCCGGTACCACTACATCTTCCGAGTCGAGTGAGGTGAGGTTAGGTACCCGCTCACGACTGCCTCGTTTCCAGTGGAAAAATCGATAATGACGGCGAAAGAATTTTAAGATGAAATGCCACTACACGGGGGTTAAGAAATAAATAAAAACCAACGCTGACATCCAGAGTAAAGAAATACAAGAACCGGAAGTGAATTTAAAATAAAAATTTATCAAAAATATAGTAAAATGTCGAGATAAAGAAAGAAATAATTCATTTTTCCATCAAAAGTTAATAAAAACTGCGTCGTCTTTACGTTTCACTATATTTTTATTCTCGTTATATTTTTTATGGGGCTAAATAAATAGTAAAAACTTTTACAGCTAATAAAACTTACCGCAAGATGTCGCCACTCGATGGAGAAGTGCGGATCGATCGAATAAAACGAGCGACTTCTTTTTTTCTTTTACTATTTATCCGATGGAAAATATCCAAAATATCAAATTTTAATTTTAACGCAGGATAATAAATTATCATTTCTAGTTCGCATCAACGACCGCGAGGCTGCGCCACCACAAACCGGCAAAGTGCGTCTCTCGACTCTCGAGGCCCAACCTCGGATTACGGACTAGAAAAAAATGTAATTCCTCACAAAAATAATAATAAATAAAATTTTTTTCCCTGGGAAAATCAAAAAAGGAATTTTTCCATCGTTTTTCTCAGAAATGTTTTTATTTTATCAAACGGTCGATCGACCAGTGGAAAACTCATTAGTCCCACAAAACGAGGAACATCGTTCGGATCGACCAGCAGGACACAAAAATTTCAAAAAATCCTTTAAGGTTTACCGTATTACCCGAATTAAAAAGAGAAAAAAAAAAAAAAATTCGCAGCCAAGATCAAACGCAAAAATCTATTTGAAATGGCAGATTTAGGTTCCGGGAATTACATTTTCCCGCCTGATGTTCATTTATCACGTCAAAATGCAATTAAGGGTGAAAATTGCGGGTGATCAACCTCGCAACATCGAAAATAAAATATTTTCTTTTACCCCTTTTTATAAAATTAAAAAACAAAACAAAAATCCGAGGATCATCCTCGACTTCCGATTGGATAAATTGTAGAAAAATTCGCACGATTTAACGCAATTACGACCAACGACTTTACTACTTCATAACGACATTTTCCGACTATTTTATGACGCTCGTAACAAATCTTTACGACGATGTTTGTCGATAAAAATCGTCTTCGAATCTAAGCAGCGATTTATCCCGTCTTCCATCATTTCCTAATTGATAAATCGAATTAAATTTTTTAAAAATAATAATAATAATAATAATAAATTCGGAGGAAGGACGATAACGAGTGGCAATATTTAATCGTCTTATTACCGTCGGGATAATAGCTAATATTTAAAAGTAATCATTACTGATTTCCTTATCCTCGACGACGACCGAACCGGTTTCCGCTCGCCCAACTCACGAATCTTCGTCAAATCAAACACAGAATTTTACTACGTTTGGATTACATCATTTTATTAATCCCATCGTAAAAATAATCGACCTCTTCACCTCGATTCGCTAACCGATCGAACCGGCCATTTTCAGTCAGACACAGACAGACAGACATCGTGTGTTGTGTGTTTTCGCATTTCTCCGTCAGAGGATGCATCGCGCACGCTCCGGCGCATCTTTCTCTTAGATTAAAATTGTTTGTATCTCTCGTGACTTATTACCATTTCCCCCCATTTTAATCTCATCCGACTCATTTCCGCCTTCATCCCGTTACGAAACGCCGTTTTCCATTTCATTTTTCACCCGAAATGAAATTCACGACCCACTCGCTCGACCACCTGCAACCCATCTAAAAACAGACCGAACCCGATCCTCCCCCACTCCCGCCATCGCACTTATCGATCTCGTCTCATCTAAAAATTCACCAGCGACGACCAGACTGAAAACTATTCGAGGTCAGCTTCATTCATAAACTTCACCCACACATTAAATTAAAACAAAATTAATGAAATTAAACGACACGCATATTTTAAAAAGGAAAAAAATTCACGGGTCAAACCATTAACAACTAAACGCACCATTTTTTTCCTCTCAAAACTTTCGACCAAGAAAATACAGACAGAAGAAATAAAAAAAATATAAAAAAACAGTTTAAACCTAATGCTTAAATGTCAAGGTTTGTCTGTGAAACCTTCAAAAATCAATTTCCTATTTCTTCTTTTTCTTTCTTTCTTTTTATTATTTTTGTTGATTTATTTAGGATTGCGAGACATTAGGCTTAAAAACGAGTCGAGTTTTGCAAGTGTGTAATAAATTATGTAAACAGAACCACCCAAAATCCGAAATTTTTCAACTTTAAACCTCGTTCGGGGTTAACAACCGCGGAAAAAATGTGTAAATTCGTCCATTTAAATTACACGAACCTCCTCAGATCCTCACCTCAACTCACGTGATTTACCTCGTAAACAAAAATTCTCGACACATTTTTCGAGTCTAAAAATTCATGCAAATCCACACCCGGAAAATTGTAAACACAAAAAACTGGAAAACCTTCAAACCCACAAATCGCGTTATAAAAAAATAAATAAATAAAATTCCTTCCTCGTAATATAAACAAACTCATCAACATTTTTAAGCGATAATTTTTTTTTATAAACCGGAAGTTGACATTAAAATGCTCGGAAAATCACTTTAAAACACGGATAGATGTCGTTCGATGGTAAAAATACAAAAAAAAAACAATTTAAAGGTAATTTTACGGTGCTTGAATGATCGTGGAAGCGATAAAAGGAAATTTTTGGGTCATCGAAATAGAAAATGAAATTTTTCAAGGATTTTCATATTTATTTTTTTTTAAATTTCTTTACCTGTGGCATAGTAGACGTAAGCTGTCGTTGAAGTGATTCTTTTTCTTTATTCACATCGGTTAATTTATTCTGAGTTTCGTTGAGTTGTTCCTGAGTCTCCCTCAATGTCTCGACCAATTTGTCTCGTTCGTCCAACATGTTGACCATGAGCTGCTCGAAATTGGCTTCATCGCCAGAATAAGATAAATTCCGACTCGAAATGCTGTCCTCGCAGATAGTCGGCATAATATCACACGTCATATTCCACATTTTTACTTAACTTTTTGTGAAAAACGCCGGAAAAAACACGGTAAATCGGACACTATTTGCACCGAGGCTTGCACTATTTTTCCACTTTCCCACACAATTCTCCAACTCAGCCACGTCCGATGGTAAAAATCCTCGATCCAACACCAAAGTCTTCTTTTTTCCAACGTTTTTCACCAGTTTTTAACGTCGAAATGCTTCAAAATCAGTCGAGAAACGAGTGGGAAGTCCAAATGACCAATGACCGCCGCCATCTTGGGTTCGGGGTGGAACTACACCCATCATGCATTAGGAAAATGACGTCGTGGGTAATGATGTCATTGCACGATCTGACAGACAACTGAATAGACGAAATGTGTGGGGTAAATTATTGGGCGGAATGTTGCATGTACAGATGAAAATTAGGCGTAAATAAAAGAGGGAGGCGTGAACAAAAGTCCAAATCGACTGCCTATACATTTTTCATCATGCAACCGACCAATTTCCCAATTTTTAGGCTGTGGGGGGATGATAAAAAAATCTATCCGATAAAAAAATTAAATTGCTTGTTAACTTTTTTTTTTCTTTTTCTTTTAATCTCGGTTGCGTAACTCGGTTTACTTTCAATTAACTGTAGTCGTCTTATCTCTGGAATTTACTTTTACTTAAAGCTCGAATTTTTTTTTCCATTAAACCTTAAAGGCGTCTTTTGTGATAAAAATAAATTTTAAAAAAAGGGGAAAATGTTTGGTTTAAATTTTATCGAATCTCATTTTTATGTTGGGAAAGTGTTAATGAGATGAGATTTGGCAGCTTTCACAATCCTCGCGTTGGAATTTCAGATAAAATTTATAATGCACTAAAGCATTTTCACTACCATTTCATTAACTCACTCTGGCGGGAAAACTCCGAACTTGGATCGTGCTACGATTCGCCAACAGATGACTCGCGTTGGTTACAGCGAAATAAAAGCTTTAAAAATTCGATGAAAATTTTTCCGGTATTTTATCCTTTGAGAAGAAATAATAATTTATTTGTCTCGTAGAAATTTTTAAATGGATTTTACGAAGCTTTAAATCCACGCATGCGCGTGCGGAAGGGGAAAAAAAGTCTGTTCTGTTGCACATGCTCGAAGGACACTTTAAAGATGACGCCGCACTGTTTTGCTTTAGAGCTTACACCGTGTTAATTTTTTTTCTTAGTTCCCAATATTGTTTTCAAATAATCTTCCAAATGATGTGAAAAACGCTAAAAAATGCCAAGAAGGGCCAAAAAAGAAGAGGGAAGAAGCAGGAGATTGGGCGAGAACGAAGCAGGTTTTCAAAAATCGAAAGTATGGTGATAAAAAAGGGAAAACAGTATTAAATATGAATGTATTTTCTTCCGAACAGATGTCACTTTGAACGAATTCGCCAATTCGAACACGAGTGGCAAGAAGTTGAAGAAACCTGCAGTCAATATTATGAAAAAACAGGGTTAATGTCACAATCATCCATCAGTCCATCACATGATTTAATAAAAGATTACAATGTCGTCATTACAGTCGATCAACTTCGCGCTTTCGAGGACGATTTAGATTGGTTCGAAAAGGATTTGGACGATTTTGACTTGGATAGCGAGGAGGAACAAGATGGAGAACGTAAACACAAGAAGAAGAACAGGAAACGTCAACCTAAAAACAACGAACGAGTCGAAACAGTCGATGACGGAATTCGATTCCCGATCGATGTTTGGTTTCTCATATCCGAATTTATTTATCCCGAAGACATCACTACTTTTGCTTGCATCTGCAAAGATGCAAACACAGTGATCAATTCCATCAAGTTTTGGCTCTCACTTTATAAAAGGTTAAAAAAATAAATTTAATTTAGTTTAATTTAATTTAATTTAATTTAATTTAATTTAATTTAAATAAATATTATTTTTTTCAGGTATTACAAACAAGATGTAAATTTACCTGAACGACTTCGACCGCAGTGCATGGTTCGACCGTTCAGTCTTCGGGCTTGCGTTGTTCGGTCACTGTATTATACGTACCCTTTGTTTGTAAATCGTTTACACCGACAACCAGCGTTCGACAGGGCGCACCAGCTCGTGAAAAGACGTTGCATCCTAATGTGGTATCAGCAAACAAAAAACAACTGGAACTTTTACTTCAAGTTTCAATCCAGCAAATGGAAAAAATGGCCTCAAAAAATCGATCGCAAAAGCATCATGCAGTCTTTAGACGACATTAATGCAAACCCCGAAGCTGGGTGTCAAGTGTTGCAGGTGAAAAAAATAAAATAAAATAAAAGAAATAAATAAATAAATAAATAAAAAAATTACAAAAATTAAATTTTTACAAATTTTACAAATTTTTTTTTAAGGTTTCCTGTAAAAATTTCATTCCGACTCCGGTCGTCATGGGAATGATACTAGCCAACATTAGTTTAAACACGAGTCAGAAAATGCATCATTATCGACTTCATCTTACTTTCGACCCGACGTGTTTTATAAACTCCGCTAGTGGAATCCTCGTCACCTTAGAACCCGTCGCTAACGTCCGCGTGTTGGATTGGTGGCACCCGCAATACCCTTGGCATTCACGATAAAAAAAAAAAACAGAAAGATTTTAATTCAAATTTTTGTTATCCATTAAATTAAATTTATAGTTTTCGATTTTTTCCATACTAAAGTTAAGTTATTATTTCGAAAATTGTTTTTTTTAATTCATTTTTGAAAAAAAATAAAAATAAAAATAAAATAAAAGTCGAAATTAATTAATATTGACTCGATTAAACATTTCTTAAATACCTCACCTGATTTCGTTTAATTAACCGTGCAAAAAGTAGATTTTTACTGCAATGCGTAATAAATTATGCAGAAGATTGCCCTACCTGTCATTTCCAGATTTACCCACGAGAAAAAAAATTTAAATTCGATTAAAACTGGAGGAAAAAAAAATCAAAACTAATAGATTGAAAAAGAAAAAATAAAGTTTACCTTAAGAAGAAATGCAAGAAGCTCGACATTCGGCATTTTTTTCTACATTTTCACCTCCTCATACACCAATTAACTGCGATTTGCATGAAATTTGCACATTTCTTACTCCCGCATGTAAATTTAAATACCGTACTAAGAAAAACAAATAACGCGATAAACGTTGCTGCGTCAGTGATGCGAAAAAAAGAGAAAAAGTTGCAATTATTTCAAACACTTTTTCGAGTCTTTAAGAAATTGGTATTTTACGAAAGACTACCTACCGTAGATGATATTGCAGAATCCGACTCATCGGATGCAAAGTGATTGCGGTCGGTATAGGAAAAAATATATTTAATTCTTTGTGTCTCGAAAAAAACATCTTTTGGTTTACTTGACATTCATGAGATTGTAAAGTCGGTCAAAAGGGAATTAGATAAGCCAAAAAAAAAAAAGACGGATGAGTAAAACGAAGAATAAAACTGACTAATTTAAGATTCGAAACGAATCCACAACCTAAAAGCAAAGTTCAAAGAAGTTTGAGATAAGACATTTTGCACATGTGGGAGTCAATTTTCAATTTATATATGTTTTCCCAGAAAATTTTCATAATTGGGTGTGGTCTTCAAACAAAAGCTGGGGGTGGGAAAAAAAATAATGATTTCATATTTTCCCACGCAATTAATTAATTCAAACACACGACGATAACGTTTCCCAGAAAAAGGAACCTTATTAACTCTAAATCTTGTTTTCTCATTCAAAGATAAAAAAAAATTGAAAAAAAAAAAGGAACATCCTCTTTTTCTTCTCTTGAAAACACCATCTCACAGTCAGTTTCTCGATTTCGACACCAGGCGGCGGCCTACGTTAAACGTATATAAACTACAAGTCAAATATTAGTATACAGACCCATAGTGGGGTTTGGTTTGCTGTGGGTGCTTTACATTACCAGACACAGACATAAGCCAGAGCCAAAGGTCCGCGGTTTTAAGAAAATTTGATCAACTATGAAGGTAAGAAATATTTTTTTTTATATTTATATACTCACTGCCAACATCACACTTGTTGCTTTAAAAAAAAATTTTTTTTTGACTCTCAAGAAAACATCAAACTGAAATATATAAAATTATATTAGTGAAAAATTTAAATTTAAAGTTGTAATATTTTTTTGATGAGAAAATTAGGAAAAAATGTGAAAAAATGAACTTGACAACTTTTTTTCTTCTTCTTAACTTGCCTCTGAATGCTTCGTGTGATTGCAGTGATTTGGGTGGAAATGAATCGGAAAACAGTTGTCACCCGTAAATCCCCACATTGACAACTGATTAATCGAGTTCCTAATCACTTTAAGTCATTTTGAGTTGATTATCTCCCTCGAACAAGTCTTTTTACTCCGTATCCGTACCGTACTTTGGATGACAGAAATCGGAAGCCGTGCAGTGCAGGTTAGCCTCAAATCAAATGTAGGTGTAAGATGACCAAAGAAACCATTTATTTTCCCAACACTTATCATCCGACCCAGAAACCGAATCCAAACTAACGACACAATAAGAAAATATCGACTTTTTTTTTTCTTGACTCATTTTATAAGGATAAACACAATATATATATATATATATATTTTTAAAATTCAATTTAAAGTTGCCCCGACCACAGAATGCCACAAACCCAAACCACCGTATGATGAATTAATTAATTAATTAATTAACTAATAAATAAGCTTCTTTAAAAATTCCGTAAATTACAGATAACCCTTCTTCCAAGCATCATCCTCTGCTTCACATTAACTGAAGCGTTTCCACATTGGGGTTCGGAATATGTCGGAACTTCTCGTGAAGAAAATAAAGACGACTACTTACAAGAAAACTCCATCAAAAGAGTCCCCGAAAGACCGGACATCTTTTACCACACGGTCGACTTCCCAAAACCGGACAAACATCGGGCCGAAAAGAACGCGAAAATGAAACAACTGTTGATGTCAAAAATGTCGGAGAAGCAGGCGAAGACGGCGAAGACGGCCGGAGAAAACGGCGCAATGCAGAAAAGAAGATGGTACCACATGGAGACAAGATTTCCTCTTCCCGAACGCCGCAGGTTTCCAGAAGTCGATTGGAGAGGTTTCAACGAAGACGTCTTTCACGAAAGTTTCGGTGATTTCACACCGATGAAGAGAGTCGGAGCTTAAAAAGAAATTAATTTAAAAAAATAAAAGTCCCTTTGTACGAAAAAAGGAGATTTCTGGGAATCTGTGGGGTTTTACCGATATTCGAAAAAATGAGGAAAACTCGATCCCATCAAATGATTATTATGTAAATTCTATTTATTTGTCGAATAAAAATGACGTAATTGCTGCCATTAGGTCTAATAAAATACGTACTCGTAAATAACCCGTCGTTGATTACACTGCAGCGAACCCATTACCAGAATTAAATCTTTAGTCGTCGATGATGACACGGCGACTACGCCCTGAATTTAACGATACGACACGACACCCGCTTCGTTCTGTCAGTAGTCGATGCTCGACTTCAAGTCACAAATTAATTACGTGCGCGCGAACCCGAGGCACTTTTACCAGAGGCTTTTTTATTTATTTTTTTTTATTTATTAAATAACTACGGTACCATATGTAAGAATTATAAAATCGATATCAGACTGAGAAATATGACGACGATAAGAAGTTTGCAGCTGACGAGAGTGGACGAAACGTTACACAAATCACCTTCACAAAAGCACATGGTCACTTTCTTCGAATCCCAATTCGTTTCCCCGCATCGCTCTTCGTTGTCGGAAGGCGCTTGTGGCAAACACAGACGTTCGGTCCGTCGATTACTCTCCTCTGAAACAAAAAGACCCATTTATTTATTTCCTCCCACCAACGATAAATGGAAAGAAACGTTCAGACAAATAATACATGCGACACGACTTTGTCAACAAACGTTTCTCAAATTCTCGTGTCGTGTGTGGGGAAGTTTGCGAAGATTACAGCTGCGAGGTGGTATTTCGTATGGGAAAATTGCATAAAGATGAAATGTCGTTTAAGTTTTTTTCTCTTTCATTAAAGAATAAATGATGCATCGCTAATCCCGATACGAACTCGCGTGTCATTGAAATCATCGCTCGGCTCATTTAACCCTTTAAATTTTTATTTTCTTTTCCTAACCTGTTCCATCCACGATTTTACCGCACCAACCCGAAACGCACGGCGTCAGGGTCACACTGGACGAAATGGAACTGGAATTCGTGTTGAACGGATCACCGCAATCTCCCAGCATTCCTCTCGACCGACATTCGAAACATCGTTTCAAAGCACCTGAAAATATCACGTTATTTTTTCTTTTTCTTCATTTTATTTTTGTTTACTTCGCCGGGCGCCATCGCCGCTTAGTGCACGCCGTTGAGTTTTACTCCCCGGAAGTCACTCGGTCACTCAAGCGCGTAACTCACCTAGTATACAAAACTCCTTACGTAATAAATAATAAAGCGGAATGAGTTCTCACCTGTTAATCCGACCAATAAAATTAATCCAAAACATGACTGTATTTTGATAACGGCCATTCTGTCGAATAAAATAGCGAGCCGAAGTACGAACGCTTCTCGAACTTAACCTGTTCTGTTATTCCACTCGACGGGAGAGACCCGGACTAGCCCGAAGGCAAATTTCTGGATTTTTAGGTCATGATTACAATGAGAAGGTTTACGTCATTTTTTTTCTTTTCTTACAAAATGACCTCAAATTACCGCAAATGGCAAATTTTATCGAACAAAAATCAATTACCGTACGGTGTTTACTCGAACTCAAATTTTATCACTGAATTTGTGAGATTAAATTATTTACATGACATTTTATTTTTCAACGTTAGATAAGATGCACACAGATCTATATAAATGTAATCATAAATAAAAGTTCACACACCTTCGAAAGCCCAGCCATGTTGTTGTTAGACGTTTTAATCGATGAGAAAAATGCAGAACGAGATTTATTAAAAATCATTCCACAGTTGCGACCGGATTGGAAGGAAGGAGATGTCAAATTCAAGGTAAAACTTCACTCAATAATGAGTCGTAATAAATTAAAAATTAAAAAAACAAACAAACTAGGTGTCACCGAAAGAAATAAAGGCAGGGTTGATGAATTTGATGATAACTTGTTACTCCTCTTCCGATATGAAAGACGCGATTATGTTTCGTATTCGTCAAAACGAACACATGTCGTTTACGGAATTTCTCAACAGGGAAAACGAAGTGAAAAACATAAACGTAATAAAAATATTTATAGAATTTTAAGATGTTTGACGCATGTTTGAATCTAACCTCCCTCAGCTCATACTTAAACATCACACTTTCGTACCCAACGTGTTGGCCACATTCCGTAACGGATTTTGCTACGATTACATCGTCGGGGAAGTGATGACTCCGGAAACCATCAAGCTGGACTGCAATTGGAGGTGTTTTCGTGTCGATGCTAAATGAATTCGGCGTATAACACACTAATTTTTTACGCGACGACAGAATCATCGCCAAACAACTCGCACTGTTACATTCGATGCAATCCGAAGAACAAAAAAGTCAGAAATGCAAAATGATGGATTATTTCGAAAAAATCGAATATCCGGACGAGTTAGACGACCCGACCGACAACGAAAGGTAAATTTGAAGAGTAAAAAATCGAAATAAGTAAAACGAGATTGTGTACCATACCTACGTATAGATTTCAAAGAGAAATGCCAAAGAAAGAGTTGGTGATGAAGGAAATAAAAAAACTTCGAGATCGTGTAAACGCCTTCGACTGCGAGAATGTTTTCTGTCACATGGATGCGAGACCGGAAAACATGGTGTGGAACCGAGAAACCGGTAAGTCGTCGACGAGATTGAAGTTCCATGTCACGATGTCACGTTTCGTTCACACTGCATACAACTATAGGAGAAATAACGTTTGTCGATTGGGAATGTGCGAGCGTGAACCGTCAACCGTACGAGATCGCTTACCATTTCAGAAATTACGCGGGATTCGAGAAAAATCAATACGATCTGTATCCCGACAAGGAATTCCAATTACAGTGGTTACGCGTCTATCTGGAAACTTATTATTCCGTCGTCAAACCGGACCACGAGGTCAGCGAAAACGATTTGGAAAAACTTTATGTCCAAGTCAACGGTTTGTACTTGGTAAATATTTCCACAGGAAACTCTCCATCCGTTATTCATACCATATACCGTACGTACATTAATGGAATTCTCCATTTAGATGTTTTTAATCCAAAGTGCGTGTTGTATTGCAAATATTAACGAATTTCGAGAGTGGCCTTTTGACATTTTCGAGTAAATATACTAGTATATACCGTATAGGGTTTAATTTCCGATTCTAACGTTTTCTCATTAATTTTTTACTATATTATTACAGCATAAGTCTCGGAAGTTTCAACGAATACATGCGCAAAAAGGATGAAATTCTAGCGTTATTAGAACCACAAGATCCTTGATGTTTTTCGACTTGGCATCATTAATCATTTCAATAAAAATTATCAGTTTCCAATCCGATACGATTGTTATTTAGTGTCCTTCGTTTATATAACGATGATAATAAAAGTGGGACGATTAAAATAGTTAATGACGCGAGTCAAAACAACACCCCATGGCAGCAAATGGGTGGCTTCGCTGCAAGGCGCGAGCAAACCGGGGAAAATTTTCTATTCCTACGATTCGTTCGCGAGTCATTACTTAATTAGGTACCTCGTCATAATTTTCGATTTCGAAAAAAATCTGACCAAGATGAAATAAAAACACAGCATATTCAAATGAAATCGTGAAACGGATCTACAAACGTTGCTTGATTTAAAATAAGTTTACATAAAAATCTGAAAAATGTCAGTCGTGTTTGATAGTTGATATTTGTGTTAATTAGAATTCTTTTTGATTAATATCCTGGAAGAAGAAGTGCTGGAAGTTACAAAACAACCAGATGATGTCGGAAAGAAATAAATACATCGACGTAAAGTTGCTTTTCTTGCGCGAGTTGGCGATACATCTTGGTTCGATCGAAGAGTCATCCAATGAGGAAAGTGTCATAAGCTGCCCCTCGGCCGCTCCAATGCTACCTGTAAAATAAGAAAAAGCGATTCGCCAAGAGTTTCTGGGTATTTCCGGTTTCGTCCGGCCACTCATCCTCATCTTGTGACCTACGTCAGAGTGTTCGCGTCGATAAACAAATGAAAAATTAAACGATATTTTTGAAGTTTGATGGTCATTCCACCGAACGATGCACTCTAAAAAAATTTTGTCTTTATTTATATACCTTTTGTCTGTATTTATCTACCTTTA
>JAQFZO010001326.1:0-16414 GCA_034695885.1 Geophilus flavus
CCACAGATGATGAAGATCTAGAATCAGATTTTGAGATTATTAATAATAATGAAGGTATGTTACAATTTTTGTTGAATTAATAATAGTTTTCAGAATTTTTTTAAAATTATTACTCAGAAGTGACGAAAATACAAGAAGCCATTTGTACGCTTTGTTGTTCATCACGAAGAGTTACTCTGGGATGTGGACACACTTTTCATGAATCCGTATGACAAATTTTTTAAAAAAATTCTTACACAAGATTCGTATAGACATTTATTTGTATTTATTATTTTAGTGTGCAGAAGATTGGTTTTATGAATTTAAAAAACATTGTCCCATCTGTGGCACCAGAGTTCCACCAAGTCATCCGTTATTAAGATCGTAAGAAATTTTCAAAGGAAAATAAAAATGAGATTAATAAATATTTTACTTTAGTTCTACTTCTGGTGGTTTTAGTTTTTTTGAGGAGCTGATTCTCCTATGTTTTGTATGTTTACTTTTCTGGATTTTGTACATGGCATTGTGGAAGTAAAAGATTACTTAAGATTTTTTTCAATTCTATTAATTTTGCATTATTTGCTTGATGGGTAAACTCGATTGGGTTGTTGGATTGTCTGAATTGTCTCTGAATAAGAAAAATCTAAATAAGGGAGAAATAAGTTTTATTTGGTTGCTGAGTGTGTGTTGGTAAAATATTTTTAAGGCTTGCTTAAGTGTGCTTATACTTTTTACTTTATTAATATGATGTGCTTTATGGTACGGCAAGGTTAAAATATATTAAATCTAAGTAAAAGAAATTATTTTTATTAAACAAATGTAACAGTACCATACCGTACTTTTAAAATTAATTTTGATGTACTTGCTTCATGAGTAAACTCTATTTGGTTGTCTCTGGATAATATAAATCTAAATAATCATGGGAGTAAAATGTTCGTAATTTAATAGTATAGTGTGTTACAAATAGAGCCATTGCATAATTCTGCAATTTTGAGAGGGTTTTGAGTCATCCTCTTGGAGTATTTTTGGGTGAGAGGTTCTTGGGCAGTTTTGCATCCCAATGGTTTTTCATCCGATTTTCCACATACAAAGTTAAACCGAGTAGGTTGCGAGTCATATTGTAAAATTTAAAATCTCAGCCATGCGAAAATCGCATTAATTCGCAAAATTACATCACTTAATGCTGCAAGAAGTGCGATTTTCTCACTGTTTTACAGTACAGTATTTGAATTTACTGTGACATACTTGTTTTTGTTTGGCTATTTCTATTCTTTTTACTTTCTATTACTGAAAAAGATATTATTTCACTGGTAGACCTTATAATTTTTGCTATCAAATGAATGGAATAAAAAAAGCATAATTAACAATCATTCATTTTAATTAAGGCACACCAATTTAATTTTAAGATACACTGTAATGACTAGGCACACTTTCATCTTCCGAAGCTGATAAAAATACTGGGACTCCAGAAGTACTCATAATTGCATGTGTCTGGAATAAATTAAATTTTAATTAGTTAATCTTTTTAATTTTTTAAATTTATAATAACCTTTTTTCGTTTTTATTTTATGGGCAGACTAGAGTTACTTGTTTGATTGTCTGTTGATGTCTCTGTAATAAAAATATCGATTATACAGGATGGATAAAAGTCTGGACCTGGCCAAATAATTTCAAAATGGTTAAGAGAGACAAAATCTGTTCGATCGAGCTCATAGTAAAGGGGTAGGCCCAATCTAATGATTCACTCAAATCTGACCTCTGATCTTGATTTCGAGGTCAAATTGTTTCCATCTTTTAATTCATGGAGAGAAATTTTTAAAAAAAATGATAATAATGATATCATTTCATATCTTTGATTTGGAATTATTTTTGAAAAAAATAAACAGGATTTGAGAAGGGACCGAAACCGAGCTTCGGGCTCTTTTTTTCGATCACGAATGCTTCGAGCTCTAAATGAGATCAAATTTGAGTGAATCATTGGATTTTTCCTTCCCCATTTCTTATAAGCTATCAGTTAAACACATTTTGTTTATCTTAAACCATTTAGAAATTATTTGGCCGGGTCCAGACTTTTTTTTCACACTGTTTGCGAAAATATTTACCTGTTCCCTCGATTCGATAAACAAAATTGGCAGGAAATGCACCGCATGATCCGTTAGGTAGAATTCCTTGCCACCAATTTTCATTGATTTTCTGCTTCACAGAAATGACATCACCAGGTTTCAGGCTCAGTTCGCCTTCATTTTGTGCTTTGTAGGAATAAAGTGATACAACCTACAACAATTATAAATACAGTATAGAGACACTAATTAAAATTCGGGTATTTTATGACAAAAATTATTGAAATTTATACCTTGAAGTCCATCATTGAGTTTTGACTAGATCCGCTCGTTTCACCCATGCTTGTGTTAACGAATGAAGATTCTTCGCTCAATGTTGACGTTTTGCTCGATGATTCGACAATATCGTTGAATTTATCAAGAACCTTTTGCCATTTACTGGCGGTTGGTTGCACCTCGTCTTGAAATGTCACTGTTCGACTTCGATCTACGTACAATGATATCGTTTGAGCAATAATGAGATCGCTTGAATTGTTAAACAGTCATTGTGAAAAGCTAAAAATAAACCACTTTTTATTTGGGAATTTCAACGGCCATACTGACTAATTCTGGTTAAAGTACAGTAACTGTGATTGTGATAATCATGGTTTATTTTGCAATCATTCAGTTTAAACCCGACTCATGTTGCCAGTTGGAACAACTGAGTGACTTATTTCTAACTTGTTTTACTTCATCAATTATCAAAGCGATCAAATAGCATGGCACTCGATTGCTATTATCAATGGCATTAAAATCGGCAATAATTTCGGTAGGATTATAGGCCACTCAGCAGATTCGGATGAAGGCAAAGTTTGCAGATATTTTAACTTTTATATTGCAATAACTCCTCTCCCATACAAATAAAATTAGGCTAGCTCTCTCTTGCTACAGCTTTGACCTCAATATACAGTTGAATTGATCCGGAAGGGCAATGTTGAGTTTTTCGTGTCATGTAGTTGATTGTGCGCAAGTGCGGGCATCCACCAATCATTGCACCTGATAGCAGTTTGCACCTACCCAAGTAATACGTACCCTAAAGGGTACAATTACACTTTAAACCGAATAATATGCTGTTGGATCTTTTCTGAATCCTTTCATCGTGAGGAGACCGAAAATCTAGGTCCGACCTTCCAAATCTGTGCGCAACAGTCCGATAATTACACATGAAGATAGCGATTATCGATCTCGCCGAATCACACGTTGGGGGTACCAATGGAACCGCCTTATTGTACCGAGAATGAAAATCTGGGTCCCACAGTCTAAATATGTGCGCAATCGTAAGAAATCCACATTTTTCGAAATTTCAGTGTGTCGTGAAACTTCACTGCACTGCAAAATTGGTAGTCGACATCTTTGATTGACATTTTCGTGCCATTGCGCACATATTTAGACTGTGGAACCCAGATTTTCAGACTCGGTACGATGAGGCGGTTCCATTGGTACCACTAACGTGTGATTCGGCGCGATTTTCGGACTGATGCGCACAGTTTTGGAAGATCAGACCTAGATTTTCGGTCTCCCCACGACGAGAGGAGTCAGAAAAAACCCAATAACATATTATTCGGCTTAACGTGTAATCGTACCCAGGGATGTCCGAAGTTATCCCAATTATATTTGGATTACATGTGATTTACATCATTAATTGATGCTTTTTGACGTCCCAGTTACATCATCTAAGTTTTATTCAAGTGCTGGGACGTCCCATGAACGTCCGATTTACAGTAAGCCAACAACTTTCACCTGAGTTTGATGAAATTGGGATGTCCATCGGACGTCAGTGTGAAGTGCCAAAAATGGCTCGGATGTAATTCGGACGAAAGAGCGAAAATGGTATGTCTGGGGGGGCGTACTGTGTTGCAACTGGTTATGTGGCTGTGATTGATAGCAACTCAGTGACAAAAACATCGAAGGAACCGCCCAACATTGCCTACTGAATCAACTATATGCTGCAATTTTGACCACTATTATAACTATCAACCTGTAGATAATGTTCCAGTTCTGGAAATCGAAGAAAGCGCAGAAATTGAACTTCTTCTCCTTTCCGCTAACCGCAGTTTCGGTGTCAATTTTCTTGGTTCAGGTTCAGGTTTTGATTCGCAAGATTTTCCACTCGATTCTATTTTTTCTTCATCATCATTTTCTTCTTCTGGGCTAGCTGTGGAGGACATTTCAGAGGATGATGAAATATTACTCATTTTTGAGAATGAAGATTTAAGAATTCCACACGTTGCAAAAGGAGGAACAGCAACAGGAAAATGCTGTTCGTGGAAAGAAGTATCATGCAGAGGAGTAGTGATTGACTGTGCATCTGTGTCGAAAAACACGTGAAAACAACAAGTGCAAGATTTGAACAGATTTTTGGTGTTTACCTTGTTCGGATGTATATATTAACACAGGTACATTTTCCCCATAGGAACAACAAACAAACATGTGTTCGTGCGGATGATAATGGATGGAACAAATTGTTTTCTCAATTGGCAGTGATGAAAAAGTATGTATATTTATTCCTTAAAGAGATATAAAAATATAAAAATTTCTTTAAGAACATAAACCAAACAATACAACATTTACATAGCACACTTTATCTAGATATAGTGGATCTGGATGAAAATTATCCAGATCTTCATGTTATGTAAACACATGACATATCTAGATAAAGTTGAGGATCTAGATATTTAAGCAGGTGGATTGACCTAATTTCAAATGGCCCATAATTCCATGTAAACACCCTTTCACATATTATCTAGATATTTCTGATGTCACATCTGTTTGAGCTCCTACATGGCTCGATCTGGTGTCCACTGGGTAAACTCTAGAAAATTATCTAGATTTATATCACATGCATTCTGACGTCATAAACTCAGATAATCTTTGCGCATAAATGCAACTAATTTTTAACTAGATTTTCTTCTGGAAAAACTGTATCTAGATAAAGTGTGCCATGAAAACATAGTGATTGATGAAAGTTTACCTGAATTGGTGTTCCATACAAGGATGGTACCGTCTTCGCTGCCGGTGAATATCAAGCTGCCACAGGGGGTGATGGTGCAATGAATGTATGTACTCCAAAATGTTTTGATGACCTTCATATTTTTGGATCAGAGTAAAACTGTGTTGAAAGTACAATGAGTAACTTTGTTAGTAATTTAAGTTGGAATTGTTAATTACTCTCGGCTATCGAAGAGTCGAAGGGAATTGTCCCTAGTGCTGATCAGAACTCTTCTTCCACCAAAATGTAAAATGATGTCATTGACGATTTTGCATTGAAGATCTTTGGGTTTTACGTGTTGTTTTAGAGTCCAATCTCTGGTTAGGGCTGAATAAAGAAAGACAAATGGATTCAGTAGTGTATACCTTGCCTATGTCAGGCTATTTTGCACACTAAGCAAGGCTAACTACTTGCCTCTCCCTCTCCTCCCAACAAACTTAAATTTCAATGGTAGAAAAACTAATCTGTATACATTAAAACTATGCCCCTCAAAGGTCAGTGAATCCTCTGGAGGTAAAACGATGCAACTAGTAAGAGCAGCCCTAATGTGGAGAGGCTTTTGCCTTTGAAAGACTTTGCAGTTAGTCCCTGATTGACTGAAGAATAAACTTTCCAGCCAACTCCTCTCTGGTGTCCAAATAAGCCTCTAAAAGATACTCTAGTACCAGACCTTACCAGTCTATACCTTTACCTTACCAAGTTAATGGCAGCGAAGCGCAGAGGCATAAAGCATCATGCACATACTCTCTAGGTTGCTCCAGACGGCTTCGCTGCCTAGTTTGCCTATTAATAGCAATGGCCCTTATTGCAGATGATATTGCCTGTATAAACCCTAAAATCCCAAAAGACTTATTTTCCTTTCTGACACCAAGCCCTGGGGTGTGTATTTAATGTATCCACAGTTCATTCCTGAGTTTAAGTTTATTTTTTCCATTTTGGTTGTGCCAGTTATGTCTTTAGTCTCTTTGGTACACATTTATGTAGACCGAACACAATGGACACACACACACATTAGCATGTGAAAGATACAGATTGGCCATAACAGCCACACTAGCAACATTAACCTTGTATTTCCAATCTGCAATATGTTGCTGTCTACCTTCACAAAATACATTGCTTACCTGGTTTATTCGGTTGACTAGTCGCATAGGAATTCCACAAGCATATAGTTCCCAGTCCATCACCGCTGAACAATGTATCCCCTTCTTCATCAAAGCAAATAGCGTTGACAAATTTTACATGCTGACTTAATTCTTGCATTAACTAAACAGAAATAACCAGTCATCCAAAAATCATCTGCAGCAATTTTAGCCATGGAGGCAATCATTAACTTGCCTCTCCTTCCTCTTTGGTAATATCCCACACTCTAACAACATGGTCGAAGCAAGCGGTGACTGCAATGCGTGATGTGCGTGGATGGAATTTTGCTGAGTACACATACGAAGGATGTGGAAGTGTTATAGAGTTTTGTGGCTTTCCTTTCTCTAGTTGCCATATCCTATTGATATTTATGTATTTAATAAATTGATTTATTAACTTCTCATACAACACAGACCTTGCAGTGCAGTCTGCCGAAGATGATAGAAGTTGAGAGTCGGTGGAATTCCACGCCAAGTCATACACAATTCCAAAATGATTGCAGCATTTGCTCTTGTATTTACCAGAAGGTATCTGCAATAATTAATTCAAATAATTATGAATAAATCAAAATATCAAAATATAAGAATATAAGAATAGGTAATATAATACTTCGTATATTGAAATTGAATGTGTTGTATTGTTTTCCATCACCCCACAAGCCAAAAACCTTCCACTGCAAGAAAACTTCACAACAAAGCAGGAGGCTGATTTCCCCGCATAAATTTTCTTCGCTAACAGAGTTGGTATTTTGCAGAGTTGTCCGGGTAACCGGGTCCATCGAACAGAAGTAATTTCTGTTGAACTAGTTGATGGCCTGAAAACAAATTGATCAAATAATAATTTACCTACAGGATGTTCATTTAAAGTGGACCAGTCGAAAACTCGTAAAAGACAGAAGGTTAAATTTATTGGTACCTACTACTTCCCATTAAATGATAGTACCAGATCTTTGATTACTTCTATACTATTGGAGTTATTCAATTGGCCCACTTTAAAATGAACACCCTGTATAAATATTAATTTCTTTTGGTTGTTCACACTTTTCATGAGACAAACTGGGAGATCTTCCTTCGAGCACTTGCTGTAGATCATCAATAGTTGTACGGCCTTTTTCCTGTAATGAGAATGGAAATTTTCCAAACAATTTGTTTAAAAAGAATTCAGGGAAATTTAGAAATTACTTCTTGAGTTGGTATCATCGACCGTAAACCAGGTTGAACACGTGGAACTTCGATTCCTTTGATTGTTACATATAGAGTATAGGGATATTTCTTCTTTGACTTATAATTCCACCATCCAAATACCTATTTAGAGTTTTAGACATGTAATTATATTGTTATTTGTTTTTATCATTTACAAAATAAAAATGTCTAAAATATTTTACAGTTTTTGAAACTTTGTTAGATGTGCAAGGTAATTTCCACTTGTCATTCAATGGATAATATAATTGAAGTCGGATTTTCCTTTCTATATTTGGCAATTTATTTGAACCAACTAACTATTTTCAAAATGAAAAAATTATTTTTATTCTTAATAAAATTTGAAATTCATACTTTCAGAAAAGCCCACGCTACGCGATGCCATCCACCATCTTTTCCCAATTTTTTGTACTGTTTACTGGCTTGTGCCATGGAGATAAAATCCAAAACCTAAGCAGAATAAATTCTAATTAGTAATTGCAATAAATAAATAGAATTTTACAAAGTTATTGCATAAACCTCAAAAAATATCACAACGTTTGGATCTTCCTGCGTAAAATAACTCAAATTTTCATTGAATATCAACATTTCTTGCCACTCTGGTGTCATGTTTCTAAAATAAAGTAATATCCTTTGTACCGTAATGTTAGCAGTTTATAAATTTATTAGAGAAAATTACTCTTTCTCCTTCATTTCATATGGTTGTGTCATGACAGGCATGATGTAAGTTACAGGCGCACTTTCTTCTTCATAGAATGAAGTAATGCATTTTGAACTGAAATTATGACAAATGATAATGACTATTTCTTAATTCTAAATTAAATATTTCAATTAATCTCTTACTTTTGACGCTTGGCAATATATGTTTCAGAATTTAAATCAAACAGATGTACTTGTACAAGCGGATGTGAAATGAAGTAATGCATTTTAAACCCGTCTATTCGATGGATCAAAATTGCTAAAATTTTTTCATCTTCTGGTTTTTCCTCCTCAGCCATCGTCTCTGAACTTTCTGTGACAACAGGATGAACAAACTAATAGAAAAGGCAATTTCAATAAGAAATGACTAGTTTCAACGTTCCAGGAGACCATCTTCAAAATACAGTTGCAACTCGTTAGTACGAACAAATAAATGACAAGCAGTTTTGCTGGACTAATGGATTTTTCACATTAACCACGAACTGCCCAACTAAAAAAGTCTGCAGATTTAGATTTTTTGCAAAAAAAAAGTGCAGACAATTTGCAAAATTTCTGCAAAAAAGTCTGCAGTTATTTGGCTGCCTTTTCAAAAATTCTGTATAATTTCTGTAAAAATTTTGCATAATTTTTGAACTTTTACATAAATGTTTAACTCGACTAAAAAATACTGTAAATTTTTTGCAATAAATTAAAGCTATGATTAAATATGATTAAAATCTGCAGATTTTGCCAGCAAAGTTAATAATTTTCAAAAAATATGCAAACTTTTTCCAGAAATTATACAAAACTTTTGAAAAAGCGGCCAAATAACAGCAGAACTTTTGCAGATTGCCAACACTTTTTATTGCAAAAAATCTGCAGATTTTTTTAGTTGTCGTTTTGGGCTCATTTCTACATTTTTATATATGCCTTTTCAATTTCTTTCTCCATTTATTTTCCAAGTCTTGCAAAATTTTAAATTTTTGTTCTCTTTTTTCAGCCACAGTTTTAGTCGTGGTTTTGCGATTTTAATATTGCTATGTATGACTGGAAAAATTCTTATTGACAAAAAACATAAAGAAAAATGTTTCGTATGACATGGTTTTTCACACTATCGAATTTCGCATTAGGCGGTTTGAAATAACATTAAATCTGTGGGAAATAAAAATCGGGAATTTTGCCAGAGTTTGCACTAACGAATTGGGACTATATTAATAAAATATCATAAAACTAGTCATTTATCTTATTTAAATTTATACCTGATTTAACAATTCTCTTTTTTTTCTTTCGGGGTTTTGCTTTAGGTACAGTTGCCTCTTCATCATTTTCCTCGGGAATGTTTTTCAAATCACTTTTTTTCTTAATTCTTTTCCCTTTTTTCTTATCATTATCAATAATGACTTCACCAGATGATGTCTCAGATGATTTCTTCTTCTTTTTGCTCTTTTTCAACGACTCTTCACTCGATTCCATTGATCCCATCGATGTTTCCATCGAATCTTCAGTTTTTGTTCTAGATGTTGATGTATTATCAGACCAATCAGTTGTCACTGCTTCTGTCGAGGACTCAGCTCTTTTTAATAAGAATTTATTTTTCAATTTTACGAATCTTTTGGAACTTCTAAACTCGAAACTCGAACTCGGCTCTTGAACTAGAGTATGTGAAGTCTCAGGAATTTTAGGCAAATCAATTGATGATTTCTTGGATCTTTTCTTTGGTTTTTCGTCTAATTTATTGTATGAACTTGTTGATAAGTCAACTGATTTTTTTGTCCAGACATGTAAAACGGATTCGTCGCTCTGCGTTGCGGATATATCGGCGTGTTTGCTCAAACGAGATTTCTTCCTGGTTTTAAATCTCTCCATTAATTCTTTAGAATCATACAGCTTTTCCTCAGATTCCTGTGACTTTTCTTCAGATTCATACGGCTTTTCTGCTTCTACGGTGGTTTCGGAATCATTAAAACTAGTTTCTTCAACGCTGTGAATCGATTTCTTTGATTTCCTCGATTTATAACTTTGTTTTGAATCTCTGGAATAATAATTAAATATCCTTGAAACTAAATTTCTCAATTATTTCAATGATTTTCAATGTGCCGGTGATGAATTTCATGGTGCATTGTGCAGTTTGAATTAGTTTACGTAATTTCATCGCTTGATTTCGTGGCTGGAGAGGCTGAACTGGCCGAAAATTTCTCATCAAATGTTGGATTTGAAATTCCTTTTGTATTAAAATAAAAATTGTTCATTTCATTTTTATATTATTTTATAATTTTTACGTATAAATTACCACTCGAATCATCGTTTTCAGAATCTGATTGCGACATCTATATGTAAAATTATATTTTTTTATTAAAAATTAATTTCTGTCGATGCATTTAGACGATGTTATATCAAAAAACCAATTTTTTCAATTTTACCTTATCTATTTTATTGATTACACTCGTCCTGAAATTTATTTCCATTAATTAAACAACATAATCTTAAGAAATGTAAACATCATATACTTCTCTTCAGATGAAGAAAATAAAAAACCCTTTTTATCTAATCTAGAAATCCTTCTAAGACCAATTGGTTTATCTGTAAAAAAATAAGAATTAATGCATTAATTAATTTTAAAACAACAATACTAACGATTTACCCATGTTATTGATGTTATTTCTAACAAACACAAACAAATTCACAAGGCCGGGGTTGAAATTCCAGAAATTACGGTCAAATTCCACGAAAAATGACGTCATATCAACACCCAAACCCAAAAACAAACATCAGACAATATGACGTCACTAAAAACATATCCGAAACTACAAACTAATTCAAATATTTATTCAACAAGAGTATTTTATTTATATTTAGCAAATAAAAACATTCTAATAACCCATTATTTATTTTTCATTACAAATTGACGTCATGTTCATGCGAAACAAACCAGTCTGCGCATAACAGTTTCGCAAGTTATTTCCTCAGTGCGGGACTGGAATCCATCGTTCATCGGCATAAACGAAAAATTAAGAAAAACTGTAACGATGGCGAAGAAGCCATATGATTTCCTTTTCAAATTGCTTCTCATAGGAGATTCAGGTGTGGGAAAGACGTGTTTACTATTCAGGTATGCCGACCAAACCTTCAGTCCTTCATTCATCTCTACAATAGGTAAGAAACTGTGAAAACAAGGAGGTAACCTCACCTTCTTACTTCAATTATCCTAAATATAAAAAAAAAACCTTTAAAAAAAACAACCAACTTAAAATTAACCACTTTAATCCAACAACCCATAACAAATTTCACAAAACTGCGTGAAAATTCCAAACCAAACCCTTAAAATTAAAATAATGATGAAATAATGATGCATAAAATGCAAAAATTAGCAAATTAATTTATTAGTTTTGTTTTTAAAATTATAAAATATCAAGATTAAGATAAATCCAACATCACATCACTTCCTTATGCTGAAAAAAAAATAAAATAGAAAATAAGAATTGAGTTGGTTGGAAATCTGGTGGGATGAGTCATACATCCAATGAAACCTGAAAAATGTGTAACCATGGAGGTTATTTAATTGAATTTTTCTGTGTTTTTTTATTGGTTGATGCAATTAATACAGTCATTCACATCTAGTTGTTGTGTTTATAAGTCCAGAGCAGTCTCAGGAACTTGCTAATCACTTAATCTGAAGGTTGTTTCCTTTCTGACCCTTAGTTGAAAGGGCTGTCTTGTGTGAAATTGCTCATTGATTCAAGGACACGTCCAATAACATTTTTGTAAGAAAGAAAAAAAAAGATGGCTGAGTTTTAAAGGAAGGAAGGAAGGGAGAAAAAACATTATGAAAATAAAGTTTGTGTTTGTTGAGTTGAGTTAAATGAAAAATTAGGACTTGAGTTATCTGAATTGTAGTGTTGTAGGTCATCCAAAATCTTATCTAAGGTATGAGTCATTGAAAGGAACTTGAGTATTTTTGCCTAATTAAAAATTCAACTTTTTATTGCTCCTGACATGATTCACAAGTACTTGGTTATGTAATAACTGTCCATCTTAACTAAATATCTAATTAATTTTTTTTTGTTTTGTTTTTTTTTAGGTATTGATTTTAAAATAAAAAGTATAGAATTGAGAGGAATGAAAATCAAATTACAGATATGGTATGTATTTTTTGGATTTTTGTTTTATTAATTATTTTTTTTTATAGGGAATAATAAATTGTCTTTAAAAGTTGTATCTCAATTTTCAAAGACAGTTAATTTATGAAGGAATGCATTCCTTGCATTTCTTTCTGAATTGGATGCGGAGATGGTTAAGCGAGTATAAAAAGAAAAAATAATTTGTGAGAAAAGTTTGGTGTGGATTCCTCACACATATTTTTAGATCTTTGCTGTTTATTCAACTTACAAAAGTTAGGCAAACTGTGATTTGATGAAATTGGGTAAACTCTGGATAAATTAGAAATGGAGTTTTTAAAAAATTGGATGCTAAGCGAAGCAAAGCGAATGAATCTAGAAAATTTACAATTAAGTACATTTTTAATCCAGTTAAATATGGAAATTCCAAAATTTGGATTTCAACTCACCCCTAACAATTGGAAATAAAAAATTTAGTATACTTAAATCCGCTTGTAAGAGGGGTCGGGAACTGATTCGAAGTGCTCTAACACCCGAACTCACAAAAAACATGCAAAAAATTGCTGAAAATGTTTATTTATGTATTTAGTTAATGTAATAAGCTATTTTTGCTTAAAAATAACTTATTTTAAACCTAAAAATCATTTAAAGTCAATTTTGAACAGACTTGTATATTTTTTGCACACAATTGGTAGAGTAACCGATCCCAAATTTCTTATCTATTTCTTTAGGTCTTGTGATTTTAAGACCCATCTGAAAATCGCCAATCACAAAAATAAAGTTGCTCTTAAAAGCAAATTTCTCCTTTATCCGGCGCTCTTTAAAGCGGACTTTAAATACATGTAAATCAATGGAGGAAAAATCGGGAAATTTGAAATGGGCTGTAATAAGCGGACTGCGTCTTTATTGGGAGCTCTTATAGGTGGACAGTAGAACCCGCTTACAACATCATTTTTGGGACCAGAAAAAAGTAATGTTTATATGCGGGTTGACGTTATAACCGAGGGCGTTGTTGATCCTATAAATAAATTCTACGAAAACATTTTTAATCCAAAATTCAAATTTTGTTGATTTTTTGGTTCAGATGGATTTACTGGTGCAACTTGTAATTCTGAAATGTTTTGGTTGCACTGATGAATTCTATGCTTCACAGTGTGGATTGAAAATAAAATTAGCTGTGCCAAATGGTGCGCTGCATGTTGATTTATTCACCATTTGCCAAATTGGATGTTTTGCCATTTCTTTGATCACGCTTATGTTGGTCAGGGTCAGAAAATTTATTTATATTGAATTTTTGAAGCAAACAATTTTATTTTGTGTGGGTTTTCAAGTAGCAGCAAAAATTTCCCATTTTGGAAACCCGAAAACTCGCTTACCACTCATAAAATGTTAAAATTTTCAAGAGTTCTATAAATTCAAGGGGAAATGAGACTTTAGCTAGTCTTGATAACTTTTATCAGCAAAAGGGCAGCTGTTGCAATTTTGCTGATTTTGCTAATTTTTTTTTGTTATAAATTTTTTTTTTTTTGCTGTGAATTTTACAGGGATACAGCAGGACAAGAAAGATTTCACACAATTACCACATCATATTATCGAGATGCCATGGGAATCATGTTAGTTTATGACATAACAAATAAGAAAACATTCGATAACATTGCGAAATGGCTTCGGAATTTAGAGGAGGTGAATTAATAAATTGGGAATTTTATTTTATTTTATTTTAAATTTTATTGTTATTATTCCAGCATGCAAATGATTATGTCCAGAAAATGATTTTGGGAAATAAATGCGATTTGGAAGATAGACGGGTAGTTAGTAAAGAACGAGGCGAAGCGGTGAGTATTTCTTTGTGTGAAAACAGGATGATTCATGCAAACATTGATGTGTGAAAGTTGAATGAAACAGTGAAATGACAAGAGTATGACAACGCAAAAATCTATCAACAAAAATATTGAGATTCAATAGCAAAAGTATTTTTTAAAATGCCAATTTTAATAGACATTGGGTGGTGGTATGATTAAAAAGAAGCATTTACTCTAAAGTAAAAATATATTGGCCTAAAATTTTAGAGCATTTGCTTTAAAAACTTGAAGGAAAAGGATTTGCTCTGTTTTAATCATAACACTCAATGTGGAATCGATTAAGTTGGCAGAAAATTTTGAATATTTATGAGGATTTTAAGAGAATTTGGAAAAATTTATGAAGCTAGCGATTAGCGACCAGTGAGCGGTATGATTAAAAAGAAACATTTACCCAAAATCTAAAATACAGTAATAACAAAAGTTTTTCTAAAAATCAAAAGCTAATTTTTAATAAAACAAATCCAAGGGAAAAAAAAAACCATTCGCTTAAAATTTGTATTCATACATTTCAAAGCATTTGCTTCAAAAACTTGAAGGAAAAGCATTTCCCCCTTCTTAATCATATCGTCGAATATCTAATTCAGTGAACTAGTTCTTGCTAACTCAGTCTTTAAAACAAGATAAACATACCCCCTACCCAGTTGTATGACTACTGCTTACAAACTCCATTCGATAAGCAAAATAACAGAAAATGACGTCATCAAATCCATTTGTCATGCAATTTGACAGTAATCATAGACTCAAACTTCAGAATAATGAGGTTTCATAGCAATTTTTATATGATTTTACCCTTTTGTACAATTGTATACTGTTATTACTTCAAACGTCTCTTTAAATAATGGCACAAGCAATATTTGGAGTCAAAAGTTTTGATAAAAAACAAAAGTTTCAACTTCTGACTCATTTCTGGAGGAAAAACTAATTAAATAGCATTTTTTGTCAATTTTCCCCGTTATATAACAAATTTTTAATATGTTGACAAGACATTTGGATGTAATCGGGAAATGTCAGGGATGACGTAAACTAATTCTTACACGCACATTGCATGAATCATATCTACGCTTTGGAAATCACCTTAAAAATTACGGGTGAAGGATTTCAGGATACAGTTGATTAACTGGTCATCGAGTAAGTGGAACCTTTTGTGCGATATCATTGAACTTCGTACAAGAGAAATTTTCATGAACGATTACGAGACATGAGTCAAATTGGGCCAAAATTTTTTTTTATTATTTTGCAATATGGAAATAAATCTCTGGAAATTTGAATTTACGCAAAAATGAAATAACCCAATTCAGTGGCGCCATAGACATCCAAAAATCATTGTTTTGGGCTGTAACTTTTTCCCTGTGTGAGATATCAGAAAATAGTTAAAAAATTTGAAATCCTCTGGCCTTCTTTACTAGATATAAACATGAAAAACATTTATTTATTCAATGTGTGTGCTACCTGATACTAACTTTGTAAATATTTGTTAAATCTGCCCGATTATTTCTGTGGGGGAAAAACAGAAGCACATTGAATAAAAAAATGTTTTCCCATGTTTTGATATGAAATAAAATTTATTTCTTAATTTAAATCTAGTAAAGAAGGTCTGAGAATTTCAAATTTTTTAACCATTTTTAGATATCTCACACAGGAAAAAAGTTAGAGCCCAAAACAATGATTTTTGGGTGTTTTTCGGATACTTTTGGGTCTATCTGCTACATGAATTCGATTTTGTTGCTGCCTAGTAAAAATTCAAATTTACTAGCAAAATAATTATTGTAATTAAATCATTCCAAGCGTGATGCGATGGGCCATTGCTTGGGTTCCGAGAAAGAAAGTTTACTTTTTGTGATTATAGGTTATGTCTATAACTTTAACTCATTTTGCCGAGTAAACAAATTTCTTCATTCCTGAACCTAAAATTGTTATTTTTATTTTTATCAGATTGGAAGGGAACACAAGATCAAATTTTTTGAAACCAGTGCGAAAGCCAACATCAACGTGGATGAAGCATTTACGGAATTGGCTGAAACAATCTTCAATGGAGTGAATAAACTATGATAAAAAATTATTTTAAAAATCTTTTGTTATTCTAAATTTTTTTTTTTTTTGAATTTTTTAGATATTGAGTCAACTACATAATCAAGATAAACCGTCAGATCGCGTTAATATTCGAGCGTCAGAAAACAAGGGAATAAGAAAATGTTGTTAAGGTAAAAGTACGAGTGTATGGTTCAAATTTGACCTGGATTTTATTATTCTAATTTCTTACAATTAAGAGGACTGCAGTGAGTAAATATTAGGGTCGAATTTAAATTAGAAGTATTTTTTGGTGTTCAATATACATTTTTTCCAATTTTCTGAA
>JAQFZO010001327.1:0-16407 GCA_034695885.1 Geophilus flavus
CTGCCGAGTTGCCACTGCGTGGCAGCACTGACTTGTCTATCGTGCTTGCAGTCGAAAATCCATGTGCGAAAAAAATTTGCTCGCACTTGTGTCTGTTGAATCCCATTGGTGCTTCTTGTGCGTGCCCCGAAGGATCGAATTTACATCGCTACACGAAAAAAATATGCGATGCTGGTAAAGAAAACAGTAAAAGTTTATAGCATTGGATAAAATCGTAATCACTCGATTTGTCGTTGCAGCGGTCGAACCGGCTTTACCCTCGCTGCCACGATGTAATTGTAAAAGCGATCAATTATGTAAATTAGATGTAGTTTCATTGACATTTTATTGCGAGCAGACGGTATGATTTACGAAGTGTAACGACTATATAAATGTTTGTTTTGTGTTTAGTTTAAGACTTAAAGGTCGTGAGCTGCATTCAAAAAGTTTTTTTTTTTACTGACTTGTGAGATAAACATCAAATAAATGTTATAGTGTGGCTTTAAGTGATGTTACTGTTAGGGCACATTCTCAGGGTCGGCAATGCCTTTTAAGGGACGAAGGATACTTCCAACGTCGTCTGGGACGATGTGAAATTATTAGTGAAATTTATGGGTAATTAGTTTGGGGAATAACTGGCATAAAGTTATCTTAAGATACGAATTGTCCCACGTCTCTTTGCGGTTGATAAACTCTGAAATCTAAAATGGCACGCGCGTGAGTCGTGACCGTCACCTTGGATCCTCGACCGAATTTATCCAACCGTATTAATTTATTTGTCTCGTTCGTACTCCAAAATAATGTCAAACCTAAAACATCCAGTCGGATGGGATTTTCTAATTTATCTGAAATAAATAAAATAAAATGGAATAAAATAAAATAATATACAAAATTTAAATATACCCGAACTTGCAATCAAAGCTCTATCGGTTCCATCCAGATTTACGGATTCCAGCCGATTGAGGGCGCTGTCGCACCAGAAAACTCTCTGCTTCATGTGATGATCGATGGTGACACCTGTTGGACGTGAAACACCAGTGTGCACGAGAACCAATCGATGCGTACCGTCCATCCAAGCCACTTCCAAGCGAGGAAAACATCCGATATCGCTCCACACCAACTTCCTTCACATTTATTTCGTTTCGAACGATTTTAAATCGATTTTCTTTGCAAGTAGACTTATCTTACCCAACTTCCGGTGCAACAGCCAACCCAAACGGCTGCTGGACGTTGTCTTTTATCAATATTCTCCTATATCTTCCATCCAGAGTCGTAACGGCGACGTGTCCTCGTTGCTTGTTCGACCACCTGCTCGGAACTTTGGTCCAATAGAGATTCCTCAATAGAGAAAGAGACACAATAAGGTCAAAATTGATTTTATTGTCGATTTTTCCAATACCTTCCGACCCAATCGACTGCTATGCTCGCACTCCTCATCTCGGACTCCATAAGAACTTGCTCCTGACCCCAGTCCGGAGCCGAAATACTGAGATCGGGAATCAGCGACCTCTTCAACAAGTTATCCGCATCGACCCAATACACCTCTCCTAAAAATGAAAAAATCAATTAAAAAACACTTAAGCTCAGTTTGATTCTATTTTTACTCTCTATCGGATCGATGTCCACGGCTCGAATGGAGGTCTCGCTTTGAATGAAGTAATGAAACGTATGATCGCGTCGCAACTTGACTAATCGCGATCCGACGGCGTAGATCGCAGAAGGCGGAGGCGCCAAAGCCAAACATCGATACTGCGACCAGACAAACCCTTTCTTACAACGACAGGTGAACGATCCGACGGTATTCTCGCATAATTGCGGGCACCGATTAACGTGAAACAAAGCGCATTCATCAATATCTTTGAGAGAAAAAAGAAAATGAGCGAAAGAAATTGCAATATAAGACTTAAACTCACGTTACCTTCGCATGATCGATGATCTGCTCCCACTTTAAACCCCGGCGCGCACTGACACAAAAAAGAATTGCCATTTCCTAAAGCAGAAATGCAAAAATGTTCGCACAATCGATCAGAGCAACTTCCTTCGGCGTCTGAAATGATACCATCAAACGATATAATTATAGTAATCACAAACAACACGTTTTTTTTGTATTTTGGCCAGCAAAACAAATTAGTCTTTTAAACACCGACATTAAAACGTCTCGTTTTACGTACTGCATCCTAATTCATCACTCCAGTCGCCGCAATCATCTTCTTTATTACACTGACTCGCAATCGGGACGCATTTCAGATTAGCGCATGCAAATTCATCCCTCGTACACGTCCTCGGTTTAGTATCGCATAACGTAAAATTATTTTCGTCTGCTCCGTCCACGCAGTCGAGTACACCATCGCACACTTGCGCAGAGCGAACCACTTTGCCGTCTGCGCACACGATGCGTGATGGCACTGGAAAATGACCTGCGATAGATAAAAAGGAAATCGTTTGAACCTTCGCTGCAATTTAGATCTAACCTTGTGGCAGACATCAGAAATAATGCGTTACATAATTATTGGGAATGATAATAAGATTTATGGTTTTAGAATTTATTTCTCTGTTTTCTAAATGGGGCGAACGAATTTATTCCGATGGTCAAAATGTGAAATTAAACAAAACGACGACTAAACATGTGGAAAAATATTTTGTTTAAAGAAATAAAAGTTAGATAAATTAGTGATGAATTAACTAGTCTTGAAATTTGTTGTTTCTTACTCACCGTTTATTCTGCACGTGACTAATGTCGTGCAGAGAAGAAGAGGTGACGCGAAGAGCAAAGAGCAGCGAAAGGGTGTCAAGTGCAGCATATTGTGTGCTGAGGCTTATTTTGGGTTAATGAAAATAAATTGGTGCTCAGCTCAGACAAATGCACCAAGAGTATACATAAAAAATTCCTCTCTTTAATGCGAATCACTCGATTTTACATTCGATTCATTAAATATCCATATAAATCTATTCATTTTGACTATCACACACATTAATACTACAAATATACAATAAAAAACGCTTGAGAGAGCGCCCTCTAGTAATAGAAAAAATTATTAAATAAAAATCAAAACTGAAACTTTAAAATCACATTCGGTTTTAACTGTAAAATTCCACTCAGAGCACCGGAAATTAGTTTTAATTCATCAAAGTTTCTCGCTATATATCATCGACTCATAAGTTGCACACGTAATCTATCTTCTCTTCACACTTTTCGACGCACACGACTTTACAGCATCCTTTCATTTTCAGCTTACAACAAACATCATCCTTTTTTTCCTTGTATTCCGTGTAATTCCGACCGCAACATATCCTTTTGCACTGTCTGTTATTGGAACAAACACGTCCATAAGTACCAGGCGAATATTCAGACTCGGGACAAAAATCGGGCGATTCGTCTCCGTATACGAGTTGAGTCTGTGAGATGCGTTGACTCGATTTGTGTCTCACGTTCGGCACGAGTTTCACGCTTCTGCCACGTTTCCCCGTCTTGCTTCTGCCACGTTTCCCAGTCTTGCTGCTGACCCTGTTCTTTATGGACACCGGCACTGCCTTTTTGTAATACTGTTTTAATAGTTTGCTCACTTTGTGAAATGGCGCTACTTTTATCGTGGTCACCAACGACTCGCCGTTGACGCACGTCTGTTGGCCGTAGTGGACGTGAGGACATTCGGTTATAGTGATGTTAGTATCGATTACTGCCTGAAAATATTCAGGAAAATTTTTTTTTTGACTGAAGATTCAGTGTTAAATTACAATGCGTGTGTTTGCGACCATATCGCGTTACTCATCAGGCGTAGTGAGAGAGTTTAGAGGCATAGCTAAAATTAGATCAAATCCTAATCACGTGTAAATGGGTGGCTCGATGACCCTTTCTTGTTTATAGGTTACTGGGCAAATGCCAGTTCCCACGTTATTTCATCCGAGTGTCGGATGACAAAGTGTCACCTTTTTAATACCCTCACAATACGGGTCCACGCCCTCTCGCAGATAAATTCTACAACTCAAATGCTAATCACGTGACACTTTAATAGTATTACAGCCCAGATGACATCAAATTTATAACGCCTGAATTTTAAAGCGATTAGATGGAGTGATTTCAACACCTACAGTTGTCAGGTGTGGTACCCGGGTGGCAACTCGTCATAACATTAAAGACGCACTTCAGCCACCATTTTTTTTTTTAATAAAAAAAAATTTAAAAAAATAAATCTTCGATCTAGTTATGAATTTTAATGTATAATTTTAATCCTGATTTATACCCATTCAAGATAAAATTTATTTATCTCCCCCACCCCACCTACCTCCCTTCCCCCCAGGAAAAAAAATCAATTTGAGGGTCGCAGTGCTTTACTGCATTACTCGAGTAGTATAAATATTAAAGCACCTGGAAAAATTTTTCCAGGTATGTAAGAGGGGTGTAAAAGTAGCAAATGGACAAGAGGGGACGGGTGGTGGCAGAAGAGGGATGGACCAAGTGCCATCTTTGATGCTTATCTTAAAAAAAATAATTCACGCTCCCACGGGAAAAGAAGTCGTAAAGAGAATGCCCTTTACCAGTCATACACGTCATTCACTCACCTTAATTCCAACTTTAATGTTGTGTTTGATGATGGCAGAGTGGATGTCCGTCGCTCGCCTTTTCACTTGCAAAAAACGTTTTACATACTTTTCGGCGTATGCTAGATCGTCGCTGCACTTTCGGTAACGTATATTCGCAATATTGACGGTCGAGGACGGATGCTGGTAACACGAACACCGTTTACCGAAGGATTTCTTAGCACAAGCACGTGCAACCGAATGCACTAAACTGGCCGCTGATAAGGCAAACATGAATGCGCTCTCTTTAAAATCTTTAAAAAAAAAAAGATGATGGAATGGGATGGGTGATATCATGGGAAAAAAAAAGAAATAAATATTTATAATGGGCGTCAAAGGGTTGAATTCAAATACAATGGTGTTAAAAAAAATTATTTATTTTTTGGGCATAACCGGGAGTTGTAAATATTGTAAACAAAAGTATTTCCTCAATTAGCATTTGCGTGATTTACCGATTTCTTACCTTTTTTAAGCAACGGAATCCTATACGTGTCGTTGTAATCGCAATTCCACGGTTCGTTGTAAAACAAAATTTTACAATGATTTCGACTTAGATTCAGTGCTTCGGATAAAATCAGAGATACATTATAAGATGAACTGCAGTTCCTGAATTGTCGTCGATTGAGTCCCAGGGAACTGCACACAGCCTCAGCCGATCGATTTCTAGACGAACGGTGCATCATACTATTCCCTGAATATTTCACTACAGAACTTAATCTATAATATTCGAATAGAAGAAAATATATAATTTTAAAATCGACAAATTAAATAAATAAAAACGAAACATCGGATTAAAAAAAAATACAAAACATCGTTTATATATTTATATTACATATATCTTATATACGAGTTGAAACTTACCCAAAGTTCGCATCGAGTGGAATCAAACAACAAGCGAATAAGAAAAGTAAACGAAGTAGAACAGTTCGCATTGCAAATTTCTATTCCTTATTTTGCCAGCCTGAATGATGATCGCAAATACAAAGTTTGTCGTTTTATATGAACTATGCACCTTACTTTCTCCTCGCCTCCCGCCCCCACCTTTATTGTATTAGTGTTGTTTTTCCTTTACAGCAAAAGAAGAAGTGAAACAAACATTTCATAACCAAAACAAATGTCCTTCTTAGTCATAATGTTTACATTTATACGGTAAAGTCAAAAGAATCGTCGACACCATTTTTATTTTCACGTACCAAAAAGAGTTTTACCGATTTTTATTTATTTTTATTTTTATTTAAAAAAAATAAAAATTTATAAAAATAAAGAATTTGAAAAAATTTGAAAAAATTTGAAAAAATTTGAAAAAATTGAAATTTTGGTTAATTAATTATTTTAATTTTTTTTTTTTTCAAAAATTTAATTTGAACGATCTTTTTTTTAAAACGATCTTTTTTTTTAAATACCCTTTTAAATCAAAATGGCGCCGACCTTGCAGTCAAGGCCCACATAGTTGAGAGGGCGTAGCATCGTTAACCCTATCCTTCCTCTCCATTAGTTCGCGTTCTCCCCGCTTGAGTGCACCGCATACAAAGAATGCATTCTACACTCATAGCTAATTATTCTGTCAGATACTTCTCTTCATTACTCTCAGCCCAGGTGCTGAGCAGGTAAGATGGGCAAGGGTGAGGGAGGGGTGGGCAACAGGGGTGCCACGAGCCCACCCGGATTCGGCTTACTTTATTACAACAAGGTTTTGTGTCACAAAAAAAAATTATTCAAATAAAAAAAAAAAATTTAAAATAAATAAAAAAAAAAAATCTCATTATGGCAGCCATTTTGGAAGAGAAAAAATTTTTATTATTAAAATAAATTCACTTCCAATTAAAAATTATATTCTGGAAAACGACTTTTGCCTTGCCTGCCTCGTTTATCCCGATCTAAATATTCACCCGGATGAACAAACAAACAAAAGCGGCCATTTTGACATTTATCTCGCTATTTAGTAATTGTTTGAAAACTTGTTCCAATATACATTATCGATATATCTGGCCCTCTGGCGGCGAAACGTACAAGTATCGCGTTCCGTGCAAGGAGGTGGGAGCAGGGAGGAGAGAGCCAGGGGGAGAGAAAAGAGGTGGCGGGGAGAGGAAGGGCGACCGGGCATTCCAGTCACGTTCAGGGGTCGCCATTAGCGTCTCGGGTGAGATGCAAGCTAACTATTACGCCACCGACTAAGCCTCAATTACAGACCGACCCCCCCGTGTTTAATATTTCAATTTGTCCACTGACAACAGCTCCACACGCGACAACTAGTGAGAAAAAGCAGCAACAATTCCCCGGTGCGCGACAGGTGTTTCGAGTGGACGATTCACTTTTTCGTACAATTTCCCTCGTAACCGACACTTAAACCCTTTAAAATCACACAAGAAACATCGAAAACTCCCACATTTTCACCTTTTTTCACCTTTTTTTCCTCATTATTTTATTTTTTTTTAAACATTATTATTATTATTATTTTTTTGTGTTGGCCCATATATAAATTAACTTGTAATTTCAGAGTTGAGCCCAATAAAAGGTGTGCAGGGTGGTGGGATGGGTAGCTGTCATTGTGAGCGTCTGCTATAACATTTTCATCCATCGAAGCTGTCAGGGCCTGGGACTAAGCCCCGGGGCCACAGACCCACCGCAAGGGGGCCACCAACGAGCCCACCTTAAACTTCCTAAGCTCAGGTATTCTCAGGTTAAAGCTGAGTCGAACACAAACAACAGCAACTTTTTTTTTTTAATTATCAAAAACAGATTAATTTTTTTTTCTTAATGCAACTATGCATCAAATATTTTTTCCTGATACCAAAATTACGATGCAAAAAAAAAAAAAAATTGGAAAAATTAAAAAGTTGCATGAATGTGTTGTTTTGCAATTTTTTATAATGAAATTCGAAGGGCTAAAATGGAATTAATGGGCTCTAATAAGTCGTAAATGAGTGGGCAATCGGCCTAAAAATAAAGTCATCAAAGAAGGAAAATTGTAAGTTGTGTTGCAGAATGAGGAGTTGCCCGAAAACGAGGAGAAAAAGTGGCAATTGGCAGTTATACAAAATGCCATGAGGAGAGCAGAGCAGAGCAGCAAACATGGAGTCCATCTGGTGAGAGGCGCAAGAATCGAGACCACACAGTGAGCACATGGTTCGGTTTCTTGATTACAGCCCATCAGATCTTAATGAAGGAGTCGACTGTGACAGCAAATGCCTTCCGTTTCTCACGCGCCATCTCGTGATTTAGATTCAAGCGAGCCGCGCCACCTCGCTCTGGAATCGGGCATTAATTGGTGGGTGTAATTACCCACAATATTACAGCTGATGTCACTAATAATTACCATTTCAGCTGCAATCTGCTACAAGGGGGTGATGAAGGAGTCAAGGAGAATGGGGCGTGGTGCAAACAACTAATAAAAACATTACTTTTTTTTCCCTTCTCTTTATTTTTTTTTCTCCACCATTTTCATAAACATTAAACAAACATCGACCTCCGTGTCAATATTTCGTGTGAAATATTAATCGGTTTATGACAAACGAGACGTTAAATTAATCGCAGGAATTTCTTTTCGCTTTTCTCCCTCATTTATTTCAAAACTAAGACGTCCAGATTTTTTTTTCTTCTTTCTGAAAACGTTTTCACTCCACGTTCTCAGTGACAAGAGAGTCTACTCAACTCAACAGTGCCATTTGTCCTCATCTGGTGACAGAGACACAATGGGGAGAACATGTCGGTGGTCCAAGGTAGAGGGGGACCTACAGTCACGGAACCAGGGACGCCTGCCGAGTGCCATCATCGTTGCGCCCCCGTACTGCACACGGGAGAAACTCAGAGTGAAAAGTCCAGTGATAATAACACACTCATTGAACCGCGCCACCTGCTGGGTGACACTGGCGTGAAATACGGGCTCGAGAACATACCCCCTTACCTATTCTTTCACCCACCCAGGTGAATGGAGAGAGTAATAGGGCTAACTTGCACTTGCTTAAAGACTAATCAACTAAATGGGCCACTTTTTTTTAGCCTTTCTCCCGACAAGTATCAGTGACCTCGAGCGGGAAAGAGAGGAAATAATTGCTAAATTATGCAAGTGATGTGTGTTTTTCAACTCCTTTTTCTTACAAATTTCTTTTTTTATAATTCCATCTCGTTAAATTTGGCTAATTTCTACTTTAGATCGATTTTAAGCTCCTGTTTTAGATGTTGTTTACACGATTTAACAGCAATATCAAATTGAAAAAAGGGAATAGATAAGAGTGTTAAAAAATGAGAAAAATCGCCATTTCTTGCTTTTCTCTCCGAAATTGCAACTTTAACTGCACCTGAATACACACGCAATGATCGTAATTTGTCCAAAAATAATAATAAACAAGGTTAAATAAAAACGTCGCATTTAACCCTAATCACCATACACTGCCTAAAACACACAAACACTTGCAAAACTCTGCAAATTACTGAACAAATATTTGATAAAACTAGCAAATGAAAAATAAAGGGAAGAAAGAAAGAAATAGATAAATAATTTTTTTTCCCCAACCAAAAAAAAAAAAATTTAAAAAAAATGTAAAAAAAGAGGAAGAGAGAGAAAGAAAGAAAGAAAAAGAAAAAGAAAAGGTTGTAAACAATATTACCTGTTGCAGCAATTCATTCTAATCCTACAATATCCCTGAGTGGCTACACCACACTTTAGCCCTGAGGCAGAGAACAAGAGTGGAGCTGCGATTCTAAACGAGCCTGCTCGCGTTCGACACTCGCCGAACACAGCCACAGACCCATGAATGAAGTGGTCATTCGACCAATCTGCAGGTGATTTGTTCCTTACCCACCAAAATCCAGTATCAGGTAAGACCTCATGTTTCCCATTTCTAACTGGCAAAATGTCGGAACGAAATTTGCTAATCTTTGCGATAATGTTAATCGATTGTAAACAGATGTTCATTGTACTCGCTTTGCCATTTTTTTCCCACTTTAACGCGTAATCACTCGTTCACACACACCAAATTAGTCCTGGTTGATAAATTTTATCAAATATAAAAATTCAATTTTTTTGTTTTTCCGGGGAAAAAAATAATCAATTGAATTTTTATACGACTTTAAGTTTTAGAAGGAAATTTCTAAAATGTGTCAGGAATTTACAGTCTTCTATTGTTTGTTATCAAAGTTGAGAAACTGACATTTTGCAGATAAGAATGACAGGTGCGATATCGAACGTCTATAATATCAGTTTATACACACACTTCATTTTGTAGGAAATACTGTGTACAAAATCATAAGGTCACAGATTAATTTCATTCAACTATTTATGACAAACAAACAAAAAAAAATCTTGTGTACACACGTTTCTTGCACGAAAATTGTGAGAAAGTTATAAATTTCGAATGCAAAAGCATATTCGGCCATCGAGAATCGATTTGTCGGTGATTTTTCTTGATGGTTGTTTATTGAATTTGCAATTGGAATATTAATAAAGGGCGACCACCAGGTGGAGTATTGCAAGATGGACCACACAAGAACTTCACTCAGATATACGAAAATCGTGACTGGTGCGCATGCTCGAAAACAGGGGCATAGTTTTTCAGAGTCATTTATGTGAAGATAAAGTTATTTACTGCTTCCACCCCAATGCCAACAAAAAAAGTGTAGTTGTATAGCAATTTGTTAGCTGTGAGGTGAAGATTTATTCTTTTATTAGCTCAATATCTTTCAACTCGGCCCTATCACATGTCTACTTACCTCATCAAGTCAATCAGTAATAAATTTCGAGCATTTTCACTAACTTTACTGCATTTTAAATGCCTCGTCCTTACTATATATTTTTACAAAGAAAATAAATCCAAAGAATTCACTTTACGCATTCATCACATGTCAATATATTCAGTGGGAACATATTTAGCCACACATTCCCAGAGAAAACGGAATTCCAATTCGTTTTGTCAGTGTCACGATCTCATTTTTTTAAAAAAAATTATGTGTATATAATCATAATATCGATGAATTATTCACAATACGCAGTCACAAGTGCACCGGAGTCACTCCGTCTTACAATTTCCGTCAATAACTCGCTCCCGACGCCGACTAAATCATTCGTGCCAGCATGAAAAATGATCAATTCAAACCCGAGGGAAGATAAATAAATTAAAACGTGTGCTCTGTCTGTGCATGTGTATGTGTGTGGTTGGTTGGTGGACAACAGGTGGTTAATTAATAACGCATGGAGGAGAAAAGGATGTTTCGAGGTAAAGTTAGCGAGGCAGAAAAAAGGAGCGGGCGATGCAAAATGATAACCGTGAGTCGCGCGGGGCTAATCCGTTCCTAATCCGGCATTATTGACGAAACGGACGAATGCGAGCCGACAGGTTCAAGATAATCCGGTGGATAGCTTTGAAAAGAAACTGTGTGTTTAGGGCCTACGAATGTCAACACACTCTAGGCCTATATTTGTCAGGTAAAAGTAAAGCAAAAAAGCAAATTTTTCCAGGAATTAACAACAACAGAACAGACACGGGGAAGCAAACGGAAACGCTTTCCCACGGTTTTAAAACTGTCAAATGCAATAAAAAACAAAATGGCCGTTGTTTTATAACGAAAAATTAGCAAAACCATTTGCTTAAAAAAAAGGGTGAATAAATATACCGTAAACAATTTTCTTTGTTCGATTTTTATTAAGGGGCTCGGCGTCTCGATTTCTCCGAAACCACCCACAAATACTCATCGGAAGTTACAGTCACGACGACCAAGTGTAATTTCCCGCCCTCTATGGGTAATTAATTATCACTTACGTTCGTAACGACTCGTAATGTGACGTCATTGCGACCGCAAATATCAGGGGGAATTACATTCCTCGAAACATGCGAAACGCCTTAATATTTCCGGCCGACAAACACGATAAGAATTTACCGTACACTTAACATTAAAGTAAGTGGTCAAACACTCACGATTGTCCCTCACGTCCCCGACGTCCCCGACGGGGAAATAAAAAAAGAATTCAGTTTGCTCGAATTACATATTGAAATTGATTACAATTCTTATCAAAGGAAAAAAAATAATAATTTTCAATTTCCCATTTTGATTATTTATAAAGAACCGGAAGTCAGGTAAGGGGAAGGGTAGGGGAGAGGGTGTGAGAGAAAATTCAGGTTCCTCCATTCATCAAGAAATGTCCAATCGTGGTTGCCCCTGGAATGTGGAACCAATTAGACAACAGTCCACCACCATAAATTCACTCACTACCCCCTCCCTTCCCCCTCCTTCTCCCTACCTGGTAGCACCACCTCACCCCCTCTCTTTCATCTACTTTCTTTGTATAGGTTATGACAAGTGTGTATCCTCGTTATAACGACATTTATTAAAATCTTCCCTCCCGATTCTCCAGATTCCTCCCGAAACAAAATTCGATTGCCTCGATTCCATTTCCAATTAAAACCGCGTGCAAAACTCGTCTTCCGACCTCAAATTACGGTATTTATGGGGTATTACCTTAATCGAGTCTCATACGTTAAACGGAGTGGTGCTTCGAGGTTTCTTGGTTTCAAAAAATGGACATTAGAGTAGATAAAAAGATTAGAGAGAGAAAAAAAAATCTGACAAATTTTTTCCATCAAAACTTAGCTGTACAAATGTCATTATATCATGCGCTTTTTTCTGTTTTTATTTTTATTTTTATTATTTTTATTTTTATTTTTACTTAAAAAAAATTTTTTTTCAAGCCAATTAATCCCCGAATGAACTCGTCCTGGACGTACATTTACAAACAATTCGTTTCCATAACCCCCTTTTTTGCCCGTCAAGGAAATGATTTGTCGGAATTACTCGCACGAAACATTTAATGAGCGCACTCGCAAAACCGCAAAAACCACATAACAACAACATTCGTATAAACACAACATGACAAAAAAGCGCATTGTTCTCTCGCCAAAAACGTCAAAGCGAGTTAAGCAACACGCCATTCGACCACTTACCGAATTTTTCCCATCCCGTCGAATCCCCTTAAAAGCCTCGAAAAAGCAATCAACGGAAGAAAGAAAAAAAAAACACAACATAACACCCACACTTGAAAACTCATTACCCCTTGTCCCATCGCCCAAACCCCATCGCACAAAAGCACAGCGATAAACAATAGAAGCAACTCACCTGCCGACACGTATTGTAAATTCACGAGGGTCAAAGGGCATGGACTTATCATACTCCTGTGAGGTCCATTAACGATGGCCCGTGGGCAATACAAACCACCAAAGGGGCTTTAAAGCTAACACCCCACCCTCCTCGGACTTTCCCCCACCTACGACCGGGGCCGCTACAACCCTCCCGTCACCTCTACTAGTATACTGACAGCTCTCTTCACTTTATTCGGTAGGCACGAACCGAGCGGACTTGATGCGCGCATCGTCTCGTCATCGTACGCACATCACGCCACGCACTTGCACGCTTACTGCCGTTGCCGTTGCCATCGCCGGAGCCGGGCCGACGTCTTCGCCGCCTAAAGATGCGGAGCCCACGGCGGGCTCTGCTTTTGATCGTCACTGTGTCGGCGTTGCTCGTCTTTCCTGCATTCACCCGTGCCAAAAAAGGACGAGGATCAAAGTGGTGGTGAGTTGATTTTTAACCTAACAACGTTCTAAGTATAAGTAGACTATAGACCTGACATTTTCAAAAAAGATTTTCATCTATATATGCCTAATTCCTAATCACACATTACAGTACATTACGGTACGGTATTGTGCGTAACGTATAAAATTCAATTGCTTTTCTAATTGGATCCGATTTTTTTCTTCTTTTTCCCCCCATTCAATTTTTCCCTCTTCATATTTTTCAACTTTTTTCTTCCAAATTTTTTTCCCCATTCTCCCCTTTTTAACTGCATATAAACAGCGTGTCTAACAATTTGCTGGAATTTCACTTTTTTTTTCTTCTTCTTCTTTTACTTCTCCGCACTCGCTCGCTCTCTCTTTCTCTCTCTCTCTCTTTTCTTCATTTTTTCCTCCCCTACCCATTTTTTCCCAGTGAATATTTTACGGGGGTATAAAACAAGTTTTCTTTTCTATTTCCACGGCAATTAGGCCTATATACTTGTCCCAACAAAGTCATTTTGGCCGAGTCACAAAATGAAATTGTAAAGTTTCACAAACTACGCACAACGTCGGTCGGTCGGTCGGTCCGCCTTCATTTTTTTTTCTTGTCGTATTTTTTTTAAATGAAACAAAAATTCGATAAAGATGAAAAGTGAAAAGCCCGGGCCACCCAAGGGAGGTTCTTTCACTTGAGGTTGTAAATTTTCACTCCAATTTGAATAACTTGTAATGACTTTTATGCAAATGATGGCAATCAACCTGTTCTGTATCCGTTTTCTTAATTTGTAACCATTACAAACCATCAGTTTTAGCAGTCATTTTTATTAGTCAATTACCCTTGAAAATGTCACTGTAAAAAATTTTTTTTTTTTATTCATTAATTCATTTGAATTTTTTTTTCTTTATTTAAATGACCAGGGCTTTGGCCAAGGCTGGTGAACCGAGCAATTTAGTGGACAATTCGATCAGAGGCAATCCATACAAGAATTATCTAGATCCGAGTTTGTACTCGATTTTAAACCGGAAGCAACAACGACTCGTGCGGGAAAATCCGGGCTCGTTGGTGGCCTTAGCCAAGGGGGCACAAGTAGCAATAACCGAATGCCAACATCAATTTTCGCATCGACGATGGAATTGCCACACATCTGAGCGAGGAAGATCTGTATTTGGAAAAATAACAGACCAAGGTATGTTTCAACTTTCATACATTTCAATCTTTAGTGTGTTTAAACCACAGGCAAACCATGTTCTATACATTATTGAAAAGTTAACACTAGCCTTAATTTAGCTTAACTTTACTGGAACACAAGTGTGAACCTATATAGCTATCAAATAGTATTCATTCAGATAGTCACTAACTAAAACAAACTTGTGTTTTAGTTGTTTTGTATTTTAGAGGTCACTTATTCTCATTAAACTAAAAATTAATGAGAATAACTGACGCCTAAAACACAAAACACAACTAAAACAAAAATTTGTTTTAGTTTTTGAACTATAAGCATAAGAAAACCGCTGCGCAAACTCTCAGCAAGAACTTAATATAGCAAATGAAACGATGGTTTACGGGCCCAAATGTCAAATTTGCCTAGCTACAGTATTTCGATCTTATCTCACACTTTGTATCGGAACGAGGTGTGAACGCGAGCACAGTGCGACTTCCTGTTTTTGCTGCTCACAGCCTCGCACCAAAAGGGATATATAAATAATAAATATTGAAGCTATAAATCACGCCACATCACGTAATCCTTGGCCTTTTTTGTCAGCACACCATGGGGGTGTGGTGACACTCAAATTTGTCAAATTGGCCCCGACCGACGACGTTACGTCACGACCCTCGTTAGAGCGAAGTTTTAAAAACTCCCCGAGACCCCGACGCATGTCAAAACAGCCATTTGCGAAATGGAGGGTGGAATATTTGCACTTGACATAAGCCAGGGGTCCTTCGAGTTATTCGCCTTTTCAAGTGTTTAACAAGCTCTTAGGTTGCCCAGCTACAGTTTTGAAAGCGTTTTACTTCTCCTGCACCCCCCCTTTCTTCACTTCCCCATCCACCCCCGCTTTCTAAAAGACACCGACTGCGTCTAATTGCTTTCTCGCTTCATTTATCCTCACAAACAGCTTCTGTATCCACTAATTTTTTTTCTTCTTCCCGTTTTTTCACGCGAAATTGGAGCTTAAAATACACTCATTCAGTTAAAAGTGTCAATTTGTTCGGTCAATCACTCGGCGAATCTCGTTTTTAACCCTTTGACTCACGTTTTTTCAATGTCTATAGAATAATCTGAGTTTGAATTTTAATTTCATTTTATTTATTTATTTATTTAAAAGGTTGCCGGGAGTCTGCATTTGTTTACGCCATCACGGCTGCAGGCATCACGCATGCGGTGAGTCGTGCGTGCAGCGAGGGGTTAATAGAATCGTGCACGTGCGACTATCGTCAACGAGGTCCGTCGGGAGCGGGTTGGGAATGGGGCGGCTGCTCCGACAACGTTCATTTCGGACGCAATTTCGCCAAGGAGTTCGCCGACGCGCCTGAGAGAGGACGTAATTTTCGCAACGTCATGAACCTGCACAATAACGAAGCGGGACGCTTGGTAAGTAAAAATTTACTATTTTTTATTTTCATCCTAACACCTTAAATCCAATTTTTTTTTTTAAATTAATAATAAATAAATAAAAATTACAGCACGTCGCAACCGAAATGCGTCGCGAGTGCAAGTGTCACGGAATGTCAGGTTCGTGTACGGTAAAAACCTGCTGGATGCGTCTACCGGTGTTCAGGGACGTCGGCGACCGTCTCAAGGACCGCTTCGACGGCGCTTCGAGAGTGCTGGTCAGCAACGCGGGCAACAACCGTCCACTGAAACACGGTCGTCTGCCCAAATTGAAACCGTCCAACCCGCAGCTCAAATCGCCCGTGCCGCAAGATTTAGTGTATTACGAGGACTCACCAAATTTTTGCCAGAGAAATATCAAATTGGGTACCTTGGGTACCGTGGGACGTCAGTGCAATGCCACTTCCATAGGCATGGACGGATGTGACCTCATGTGTTGTTCGCGTGGCTACAGAACCGAGGAATACGAGGTCCTGGAGAGGTGCAACTGTACTTTTCATTGGTGTTGTCAAGTCAAGTGTAAAACGTGTAAAATGCTGCAAACTGTTCATACGTGCCTGTAAAGATAAAAAGGAAAAAAAACACAAAATTTAGGGAACTTTGATGCAACCATTTTGTTTGTTTTGGTGTACAATGTGAATTTCATGATCTTCTATTATTATTATTAATTATTATTATTATTATTTTTATTA
>JAQFZO010001328.1:0-16404 GCA_034695885.1 Geophilus flavus
CGCAAATTCTGATTTAAAACTGATTATTGTGGAGGTGCAAAACCAAGAGATAAATTAAAATAAGATAAAAATAATCAATGGGACTCGATTCATAAAAGGAAAAAAATTTTAAACATCAGTTTTAGAGCGTAAAAGTGAGAAAAAAACTAATCTTTCTTCGATTTCTGCTTTCCCGCAACTGGAAATGCTCGAAAAAGATGTACAGACTACTTTTTTGGGCGGTGAATAGCTGATTCGGAAATCGAACAGAGATTGAACGCAACTATCGTAAAAGTGTTGCAAAGTCTTGTAAATTGCCAGTTAGTAAAATATTTAACAATAATTATTTTTATCTTGAGAATTCATTTCACATTCCACGCCAATTTCGGTAGGACCTCCACTGACAGATGCAACAATGGTATTATGGCATTGTTATATTTTAAAACCCAAAGCACAAAAACTGGCTATTTTATCTTTAATTTTTTATCTTAGTTAGCAAAACCATATTTCTTTTGTCGAGTTAATCAGATATTTTCAAACAGTTCGGTCACAATCAGAGCTAAGAACCGGAAAATGATTGCAATAAATTTCATATTTTCTTTTACAATTAGATTGCAGTCAACTCTGTGAAATCCGCACACCAAAACTAAAACTAAAATAGGTTTTTCAACATTTCGTCCAGATTCAGTGTTTGTAGTGGCTGGACTTTACAGAATTGACTGTATTTCAAATTTGTATTTGTTTGTTTAATTTTCTACAATTTGCTTTGGGACAGGTAACACTGTTAATCCGATCCTGACTTTTAAAAAACAAAGTAGCCAACTGTTGTATTTTCCACAACAGGAGTAATCAATCGGTTTATATGATTAAAAAGTAGCAAAAAAGCAAACGTAACTTCATAAAACTAGGTTTCCACTCGTTTTCCCACTAGATGCAGCACAAATGTGTTTTCACTTGTTTCCATTAGATTGCAAGCAACAGCCAATCAGAAGCCAATAACATTTTCTTGTTTCAACGATGTTGAGCAACGTGATCTCAGCTGTCTAGTGATTGGTTGAAACTTTGCTCCTTCCAGCTTCATCCTTGCTGGTCATTTCGTTTACCCACAACCACAATGCATCATTAGACAGTTTGCGCATTTCGTGTTATGCAGAGAAACACAGCATTACTGGGCTTCTAATTATTGGAAAGAAGTTTCCTCAGTTATAAAAATTTCTGTAGGAGTTTGAAACAGAAAGATTAAATTCTAACGAAATTTTCATTGATCGGAGAACTTATTTACAAAAAATACACCATCAGTTGTGTTGCGTTTTTCCGTTTGCATTGATTTGCACAAACTGTCTTATGCCTAGTTTACAGGACACTCCAAAGTCGCTACTTAGCAACTCACGACTTTGCAAGTTCGAAGTTAGCCATGGTGTAAACGCGCCAAAGTTCAAACTTACCCTAATCCTTTCGAACTTATAAAGTCATGAGTTAACTAACGACTTAGAAGTTTGAAGTTTGCGAACTTCAAACTTTGGTGCCGTGTAAATGCTCCAAGTTAGAAGTTTAGGAAAACTTACGACTAAATGCAAATCCCAAATCCCGCACTTAAATTGTGAGAAAATATTTGTAAATATTTGGTGCGGGTCTATTGCATTACAACATTCCACCATTCCCCTCACAACTCAAGTTCGAAGTTGGCCATGGTGTAAACGCGGCTATCTTCGAACTTTAAATCAGCCCAAACTCCGAACTTGCCTAAGTTCAGACTTACATCTGCCGTGTAAACCAGGCATTAATGCATCATTACGTTGCATCTAGTGGAAACACAAGTGAAAAAAGACCCAAAAAAAAAAAACACTTCCAGAGCACAAAACACCAAAAAACACTTGGACACTTACACGCTGCTATCAGTCAACGACATGGCATCATCGGTATGCGCCCCACTCGACAAACTCTGCAACTCACTGTCCTGCGCCGACACTGGCACACACGGCGCATACACCGCATAAACCGACGTCTTCTCAAAGCTCTTCTGCGAAGACCCGACAAACACTTCCCCTTTCCTACATCCACCGTGGTGCAACCTCCGATTCTGCGTCGCCCGCAGATGAAACGCAGTCAAACGCAAACGCACATCCTCAACACCACTTTGTAACACCTCATTCTCATCCACAGTCTCTAAAACGCCCCCTGGCCCTCCCCCCAGACAACCGGAACCGGAAGACGACTCTCCGTCCGACCCAGACTCTCCGCCGGTGTCTCCGTCTCCGTCCTCGCACCCTTTGGTCGTCTGCGCATGCACGTAGTTCAGGTACAAGTCACTCTGGAGGAAATTCGGATACAAACTGCGTTTCATAAACTCCTCCATCTGCGCCTGCGCGTCGTCAAACACGTGAACGTTCACTTCTTCAACGGCGGCAGCGACACTCGCTTCGACTTTCTTCCGCGTCGTCGGTTCCACGGCCTGTGAGACCACGTGACCGCGGACATAGTGACGGTAGATGATGTTGATGAGTTTCTTCTTCTCGTCGACGCCGCGTTCGTTGTTTTTTAGACCCTCGCACGCGAGCCAGAAGGCGAGGTAGACGTCGCACGATTCCTGTTTGAGGAATTTCCGGAAAAGTTCCACTCCGGTGCAGTCCCGGAGGAGTGTTTGTAGACTCTCGCGCCATTGGAGGACGGGCGGTGTCGAGGATTCGGTGAATGGCGACGAGGCTAGACTGCCGTCCGCCTGTTCCGAGTTTCGGGAGTTCAGTTTTGTTGTTGTTGTTTGTTGGATTTGTTGTTTTGTTGTTGTTGAGTCGTCTTTGCCGTCCGCTGGATGACGTTGTTCGTTGTTTGGAGGTGTTGTTGTTGAGTTGTTGTTGTTGTTGGTTGTTGTTGTGTTGTTGTTTGGGTGTTGTTTGAGGTTGTAGGTCATTGTTGTTTGGTTTTGTTGTTGTTGGTGGTGGTTTTCGTCGTCGGTTTTCATTTTTTGGTGGGCTGTGCTAGCTTTTGTTGTAGGGTTGTTGTTGTTGGTGTTGTTGTTGGTTTGTTGTTGTTGGAGACATTGTTGGGGTTTCCGTGCTGCTTCTGCGCATGTCCTGGTTGGTTTTTGAGATATGTTTGGATGATGAATGATGATTTTTTTTTGATGGTGAGGTTTTCACTTGGTCTTGGCTCGTCTGGAATGAAAAAATGAATTTTTTTAGAATTTGTGGTTTTTTGAGGGTTTTGGTGGAATTTTTGGGTTTTTTTGGGGGGGTTTTGATGTTTTTTTGAGGGGTTTCGGTGGTTTTTTTGGAGTTTTTGAGGTTTTTTTGGGGGGTTTTGATGTTTTTTTGAGGGGTTTCGGTGGTTTTTTTGGAGTTTTTGAGGTTTTTTGGGGGTTTCAATGGGTTTTTTTGGGTTTTTTGGGGGTTTTGGGGTTTCTTTTGGAATTTTTTGGGTTTTTTGGGGTTTATTTTCAGTTTTTGAGGTTTTTTGGCGGGTTGTTTGAAGTGGTTGGTTGTGAGTTTTGTCACTAGAGGGTGTTGTTAGGTTTCTGCAGGTGGGGGAGACTGGTGGTGGGAAATGGAAATCGATATAACCGAGGCAACCAAAATGAATGAAAACAGATTTTTTTAAAAAAGTAAAATAAAATATGTCAAAATACTTATAAAATAAAACTAAAATATCATTAAAGCTATGGAAAAATATTTTTAAAAAAATGGTAAAACCAAACAAACCTTAATAAACCATCAAACTGCCAAAAAACCAAACTTAAACAACAAAAAATCAGCAGAAAAAACAAAAAAACCAATGCAAAATCCCTCAAAAAATAAGAAAAACCACAAACTAAGATTTTTGGTGTTTTCTTGTTTTTATTTTGTTTTACACATTTTTACTGCAATTCCTGCTGTGTACATAATATTCTCTCTTTAATTCCACCTCTAAAACAAATAAAAAACCATAACTTGTTTTTTGTGTTTTATGGTTTATTTTCCACTGTAAATCCAGCTGTTTTTCTTTTAATATTCCAATCAATTGCACACGAAAACTATGATTTCTGCTATTTCTTGAGTGTTTTATTTGGTTTCTTGAGTTTGTTTTCCACATTTTACCGCAATGCTCTCTCTAATTCCTCATTCAAAACAAATAAAACAAGACAAAATCACAAGAAAACTATGATTTCTGGTGTTTTCTGCGTTTTATTTTAGTTTTAACGTATGATTTCTGGTGTTTTCTGTGTTTTAATTTACTTTTACGGTTTCTTTTACACATTTTCACTACAATAAAACAAATAAAATCAAGAAAAAAACCTTAGAAAATTATAATTTCAGCTGTTTTCTTGTTTTAATTTGATTTTAATGTTTGTTTTACACATTTTACTGCAAAAAAAAAAAACAAATAAAAACCAAGAAAAACATTAGAAAACTATGATTTCTGCTGTTTTCTGTGTTTTAACATTTGTTTTACCCATTTTTACAGCCAATAAAACAAATAAAACTCAGAAAAATCCTTAGAAAACTCATTTCAGCCGTTTTCTTGTGTTTTAACGTTTGTTTTCCACATTTTTACAGCCAATAAAACAAATAACCCCAAGTAAAAACCTTAAAAAACCATAATTTCAGCTGTTTTCTCCTATTTTACGCCTTATTCCCCTCATTTTACTCCAATTCAAACCCAAAAAAACCAGTAAATAATTTAAAATATTTTTTTTTTTAAATATAATATAATATAATATATATTTCTTCTTCATTTTAGGCTTAACCTCATTCCCCTTGATTAGATTCTTCTTCGAGTGGACTTGGCCATTCACCTGAGGCCCAGAGGGAAGTTAGTTGGTCTCACAGGCTGAGGCTGCTGCTTCATACCTGCTGTTCCTTTCATCTCGCCGCTTCACCGCCATCTCCCTCCCCTCGCCTACAATTCACCCTCGTGTGCTACAATGACGTACCCCACTCACCCTCGCCACTCCCGACCTCCTAAACCACACCTTAGACCTGTAATTAGCCCTCACTATGACCAAGGCCAATTTATTTCCAAACTGCTAAACCCATTTTCAGTCATCATTAGATCAAAACCAAAGAAAGACGAGGAAAAAAAAATAAATATTACATTTTTTTTTAATCTATTCATTTTTTTTTCATCTGGTGTGGAAGTTGGGAAAAAATAGTCGATTTTGGTTTTTTTGGTTTTTTTTTTTTTTTTTGATGTGTTGTGTTCAGTATTTTGGTTTGCAGGGGAAAATGGTAGATATGGTTTTTGTTTTTTTTTTTGAAGGAAAAAAATGGTCATTTTGGTTTTTTTGTTTTTTTTGTTTTTTTTGAAAGAAAAAATGATCAATTTGGTTTTTGGTTTTTTTATGGAGGGACAAATGGTCAAATTAGTTTTTTTGATATTTTTTTGAAGGAAAAAAATGATCAATTTGGTTTTGGGTTTTTTATAGAGAAAAAATGGTCTATTTGGTTTTTTGGAGGAAAAATGGTCAAATTGGTTGTTTTATGGAGGGGAAAATGGTCAAATTGGTTGTTTTATGGAGGGGAAAAATGGTCAATTTGGTTATTTTGGGATTTTTTTAATTTTATTTTTTTTTGAAGGAAAAAATGATCAATTTGGTTCTTGGTTTTTTTATGGAAGGAAAAATGGTCAAATGGGTTTTTTGGGTTTTTTGATATTTTTTTGAAGGAAAAAAATGGTCAATTTGGTTTTTTTGATTTTTTTTTTTAAAAAATGGTCAATTTGGTTTTTGGTTTTTTTATGGAGGGAAAATGGTCTATTTGGTTTTTTTATGTGGTGGAGGTGTGAGTGATTTGTTTTTAGAAAAATTTGGTCTAAAAGTTAAAGGATTTGGTCTAGAAACTGATTAGATTTGAAATTTAAGCCTAAAACTGAAAAAATAGGCTTAAAAGTTAAAATAAAAATTTGTCTAATTGTAATTGCAGAATAAAATTGAAATTTATGGTCAAAAGATTAAATAATGTGTAGAATTTAGTCCTGAAACCACCAAAATCCCAACTAAAGTTTAAAATAAAAAAAAATAAAAGCTCTAAACATGTGTTTCCTGCATAAAACACATGTCAAACAACTTAAACACCCATAAAACCCTTAGAAACACATGTCAAACCGCCAAAACCTTACATTAAAAATCTACAAAAACCAAACCAAATTTCAAAAAATAAAAGAAATACTAAACAAAGTATAAAAAAAACACAATCAAATCACCCAAAAACCAACAAAAATCAAACCAAACCATCAAAAAACACCCATAAAACTCTTAAAAACCCATGTAACCCCTTAAAAACAAAAGAAAAACCCAAAAACCCAATTTAAAAAAATCAAAAAACTAAATAAAAACCAAATAAAACAATCAAAACATTAAAAAATCACCCATAAAACCCTCAAAAACCCATGTAACCCCCCTAAAAACAAAAGAAAAACCCAAAAAAACCAATTTAAAAATCAAAAAACAAATAAATCATCAAAAAAACACAATCAAACCACCAAAATAAACAATCAAAACATCAAAAAACACCCATAAAACCCTCAAAAAAACCAATCAAATCCTCAAAACCACTCTAAAATCAACCCCTTATCACAAATCCCATCTAAAAAAAAATCACATGTGTACCCCACAACCCTAAATCCCACATGAAACCAACCGCCATCTTTATGTCTCACTTCCCTCACTTCCCCTTTAATTCCAAAACAATAAATAAGAGATAGTAAAAAAAAATCGCAAACACTTGCAGAAATTCCATGTTAATCACTCGAGTTTTAGAAACAAACCCCTTTAATCCCACACAAAAACCGCCCCCGTACCCTCGGTACCCCCTGGTGAGGGGTTCAGGCGGCACCCTGACCATCACCTGCATCAGTTCAAATAAACCCAAATTCCTAGAATATCAATCTCAGAGGTTGTTTGAGTGTAAAAAGCAATTAGATTGCAAGATTTGTAGGTTACTTGTTTTTAACTCTTTAATCCCCATGTGTTACACATACCAATAGGTTCCATTGTTTGTGGGGTTCCTGGAATTAGGGAAGTGGTGGAATGGGGGAAAATGGCGGGTGGAAGTGGTCAGTGGAATTTTCTTTGGTTTTTTTGGTCTAATAGTTCTTGGAAATTTTTTTTAAACTTTTTTTGGTTTTTTGGTTTTTTGATGGATTTTTTTGAATTTTTTTGATTTTTTGGTTTTTTTGGTTTTTTTGATGGACTTTTGGTTTTTTTGGGATTTTTTGGTTTTTTGGTTTTTTGGTGGACTTTTGGATTTTTTTGTTTTTTTGATGGACTTGGGATTTTTTGGTTTTTGAAAATTTTGGTTTTGGAAGTTTTGGTTTTTTGGATTTTGGTAATTTTGCTTATTTAAGGAATTTTTGATTTTTGGAATTTTTTTTTTTTGTTTTTTAGTTTGATTTTTTGAAATTTGGTTTGTTTTATTTCTGTTTATTTCACTTATGGAAAGGGTTAAAGTTTTGATATTTTGGATTTCAGGGTCAAAATTGAATGTTTTCTTCAATTTTTAAATAAAAAAATCCGTTTTATCAAATTTTTGACCCCAAAACATCAAAACATGAATAAAACCTATACATATTACTCATATGTAAACCAATACCTGGAGTTCTTGAACTAGTAATTGTAGAGATAAAAAGGTGAATGAAAGTATCAGTTTTCTTGTTTTTAATTTTTATAATTTTTTTTGTGAAGAATTTTTGGGTTTTTTTCCTTTAGTATTTATTTTAGTTTTATTTTTGATTTCATTCAGCTTTTGGTTTTAATTTTTCATATATTTATAATCAAAATTAAATGTTTTCTTCATTCATTCATTCATTCATTCATTCATTACAGAAGACAACCCAAAACACAACAAAACCAACAAATTGGTTGTTTTATTTGGGTTTATTCCAATTTCAGAGACAGTTAGGATTATAATTTTTTTAGATTCAGGCTCAAAATTAAATGTTTTCTTCAATTTTTACAAAAAAAAATTCTTTATCTTACAATAAAAATAAAACCAAAAACAGAAAATAATCAATAACAAAAAAAAAACCAAAATCCTTAAAAATCAAAAAATTTATTCAAAAACTTTTTTCAGGACCAAAAAAAACCCCAAAAAACAAAAAAAAAATCCTTAAAAACCAAAAAACCAAAAACTACCAAAAAAAATCCTTTAAAACCCAAAAAACTCCTTCAAAAAAAAATCCTTAAAAACCCAAAAAAAACTTTTGAAAATCAAAAAACCCAAAAAACCAAAAACTACCCAAAAAAATCCTTAAAAACCCAAAAAACCAAAAAGTACCCAAAAAAATCATTAAAAACCCAAAAACCCAAAATCTACTGAAAAAATTTGGATGAAAAAATATTTCATGTCACAAACACTTTAAAAACAAAACCCCCAAACCCACCAAAAAAAAAAAAGAAAAAAAAATCCCCACCCATAACCCTTCACTCCCCATAAACCCAAAAACTTCAAAACCCCAAAAAAAAAACCCAAAACAATTAAACCCAAACCAACCCAAACCAAAACTAAAAAATAAAAAAAAAATTCAAACCTCAGACACATTGAAACCTCAACTGCAGCAAGTTTGAAAAAGTGTAAACATGGTCTGTGGCATTCTCGTGCTGCCCTCCCTCGCCCCCCTCAGCCTCCACCGACCTCCCTTCACCCCACCATACCCACAAAGAGCAAAGGAAGCCGCCAGGCCTTTGCTAACACAAACGCCGAAGCCTAAACCTGCCTTGCTTCAGGCCAACTTGCACTAATGCCCAACACAAATGGTCCACATGGGGCGAGGAGCGACGAGCAAAGTGAAGTTGCACCCTCCAACTCCAACAAATTTTAAATGCTCAGTTTTTTTTCATCTTTTAAATTAAAAAAAAAAAGTTTATAGAGGGTTTAGAGTGGGTTAGGATTAAGGAATTTGGGTTTTAGCTTTTTTTTAGGATGGTTTTCATGGGTTTTGGGGGTTTTTTGGTCGTTTTTTGGGGTTTTTTGGGTGGTTAAAATGGTGAAATGTTGGGTTAGGAAAGTTAGAATTAAGGAATTTGGGTTTTAGGAATTTTTTTTGAATGGTTTTGATGATTTTTTGGGTTTTTTGTGGTGTTTTAAAGAAAGTTTTTGGTGTTTTTGGGTGGTTGAAAATGTTTGGGGTAGGGTTAGGAAGGTTAGGATTAGAGAATTTGATTTTTAGGAATTTTTTTGGGTGTTTTTGATGTTTTTGGGCGGTTAAAATGGTGAAATGTTTGGGTTAATTGGGATTGAATGGGAGATTGTGTGATTGGGTAAGAATTCCTTTAGTTTGGATTTTTTTTTTGTTGATGATTAAATTTTTTTGGGGGTTTAAATGAGTTGTGTTTTTTTTTTTTTTAAAGTTTATCAGGGTTAAATCACCCCATATTTCCCTGATCCAATCAAATTCCTCCATTTGAAAACCCAACAGTTCCCAAATTTGACCCTTCAAAACTTTATAACTTACAGCAATAAACAAGACATCCAATTTAAGCCATAATTTTCACCCAAAATAAAACCATAAAAACCTAAAACAATAACCAAACATCCAAGTAATAACATCACCTGAAACTACCAACCAAACAAAACCAACAAGAAAAACCCAAAAAACCCCAAAAAACCAATTAAAACAGTCCCAAACCCCCCAAAACACACCATCCAAACCCCCAAAACACCAAAAAAACCCCAAAATTCTACCAAAAACAACAAAAAACCCTCCCACACAACAAACCCCCAACAATCCCCCTGAAAAAACCTCACAACAATGTGAAAACCGACAACACAACATCAAACACAACACTATTTGTTTGCAACCAGTAGACCAAATAAAAACCCACCCTTAGTATGTTTGCCATATGGGTTGGATTTCTAAAATTTCAACCAAACATTTCAACATTTCAACCAACAAAAACTTGAAAAAAATCATCAAAAAAACCAAAAAAAAATCAAAAAACCATAAACTCATCCAAGAAAAAACCTTATCATCAATTTATCTCTAAAAAACCACTCGAAAAACCCAATCAAACATCATTTCCCATTAAAAAAACAACAAAAACAAACAACTTTTTACAATTTTTCATCATTTTGACCTCATTTGACGGCCATAAAACGAATTTTTCACGTAAAATAAAAGAAAAATCGATCCAAAAGAGATTTACAGAGGGCAAGAGAGCAAAATGCAAACCCAAAATAATCGTCTTTACAAAGCCAAGAAAACTCTCTTGATAAAAACCGTCTTTGAAGACCCGACAAACTCACTTGTTAGGCCTAAAATAACATTGAATTCCCCATAGAAAAGCTTCAAATTGGGTTTTTTGCCGGTTTTTTGCCGGTTTTTGGGGTTTTTTACGGGTGTTTTGGTTGGGATTTACTTACTGTTTCATGCGATTTGTGTTTGTTGGGGTTTTCGATGGTTTATAGTCCCGGGAATCACTGTTAGAGAGATGCTACTTTGAATGAGTGTTCGTTTCTTTCGGCCATAACCTCATGCCGCTTGGAGTGACGTCATTTGGATCGGAGTTTGGATTGGTGGTGGGGAGGCGCGATCTGGTGGCGGGTTTGGAAGGTTTTGTTTGGATTTTGTGTGAGTTGTTTGGGTTTTTTGTGTTAAATTTGAGTTTTTTGGGTGTTAAGAGGTGGTTGAATGTTAATTTGGGGGTAGAAATGGTTTTGGTTGTTTTTTTTTAAATTTGTGTAACGGTGGGACCACGGCGGAGTCTAGTGGCAGTTTTTGGAAGTTTTGAATTTCGGATATTCGGTTTTTGTGTTTTTTTTAGCTTTTTTGAGATTAAATCGTAGCTTTTCGTAGTAAATTTTACTGAAATTTTGTGTGTGATTCATTAATTTCTTACAAAACGTAAATTTTTGTAACATTTACATCACATTTGCGCCCCATAGTGGCAATTTTTGAAAATTTCTCAAAAAACATTAATAAGTGAATTTTCTTGTTTTTATTCCTTCTAAAAAAGACTTATAATCCAAAAAAAAAACTAAATTTATAATATTTTCCACAGAATAAATTTTTATTCTGATATCAACAGTGACGCCATCTATCGACCAAAAACCAAACCAAACTTCAAACAAAAACATTTATTTGCACAAACCTTACAAATTTGTTAAAACAAAACAACAAAAATTCCAAAAACTATTTAAAAAGTGCAATTCAATCGCACAAACTACAAAAATCTCACCGTATAAAAATACTCTAAAATTTTCACTTTCCACTAAATCAATCCTTCGGCTAAATTCCTAATTTTCACTAAATCCCTAACCTTTTATCACAATCAATTGAAAAATTCATCTTTTAGATCTTTTAGAGTATATAATCCAGTAATACTGTTGAACTGTATACATCAATTTATACATAAAATCCTAAATCTAATTAAAATCTCTCATAAAATCAATCAAATCCGATAACAATTCACATCTTTCTGTATATAAAAGTAAAAAACAGTGCAAAATTTGTATAAAAAATGCATAACAGCAAGCACTAAGTATAAAAAAGTGCCGTAATAAATATTTTTACATTGCTCGTATTAAAAAAACACAAACAAATTAATATTTTCTTTTTTTTTTTGCAAAATCGGTTCTTTCGGTGTCACAGAAAATTTTTTTCCTTATTTTTACAACATTAAAAACACATTAAAAGCTGTTTATAGGTAAAATAAACTGAAAATTGCAATTGTGTATTGAGGCTGGCTCGCGGGACTCGCTCTGGTTCATCGTTTTGATTTTTTTAAATAAATCTGATCAATTTTCAGCGACTTCGGTTCGATATTCACGATTTTTTTATTATATTTCCACAAAGTTTTCATGGTTTTACTCCGTTGAAATCAGTGAAAATCGGTTAAGTCTACGAAAAGGCGGTGAAAACTGGAAATTTTGTGAAAAATTGTAAAAATCCACGAAAATCGGTGGAAAAATCAGTGGGGAATCGTTTTGTATCGTTGTATTCGGTGAAAATCGATATAATACATAAATGATTGTAAAATTGGTAAAAATTTGGCGAATGACTTGTAAAAATTCATGAAAATCAGGCGGAAATCGATTTTTACCGTTTTTCCATCACATTATCACGATTTTCATCATTGAAATCGGTTAAAATCGATCAAATTAATGCTAAATATCGGTGAAAATCGATTTAATTTAAGAAATAATGGTAAAAAATCGTGAACTTTTGTTTAAAAATGTTAAAAATTCGTGTTAATCAGGCGGAAATCGATTAAGATCGATCAATTATATAAAAAAATTGGTGCAAATCGGTCAGATCAAAGAAAAACATTACGTAAAACTCGATTTTATCGATCAAAATCATACGTCTTGACTCATGACCGTACCTCGCGAGCCAAAACCTCAATTTTCATCAATCATCAATAATAATAATAATAATCTTATCTTAATAACAATAAAAATAAATAAGTTTAAAACTGTCTATAAATAAATAAATAAACATCAAAAAAGCTTCATTCGGGCACAATCCGTATCACAATGAGCGGCGCATTCGTAATCCTACAATAAAATCGAGAAAAAAAAAACATTAATAAATTTATAATTACATTTATAATTCTAAAATAATTTTTTTGCACTGCTATATAATCGTATTTTATACCTTAGAGAAGAATATCCTGTAACTGAGCTGCTATCAATTCAGCAGGCTTTGAATAGACAAATAAACAAACAACAAAATACGAGTAAAATCACGAATTGACAACATCGAACATTAAATTGGGGCCAGGGGGCCGGGGTTCAGAGGGTTCAGGGGGTTCAGGGGTCCCGAAGACCTAAACCAAGGGCCCTGGGGTCGTTTTATATTAAAATATCCTGCCAACTCACAGCTGTCGTGTGTCTCCTGAGTGGATGAGCGGAATTGGCGGTTGGAGCGCGTGGAGCGGATATGACACCGTCGCAATTAAGTTGTTTTAGTTGACCTTCCAAGTCTCCGATTCTCTGGTAGCGGGGAAAAAATTATTGTTATTAGGTTTCAATCGATTTTTATATTTTAAATCGATTTTTAGATTTTTTTATACAGATTTTCATAATTATAAAATCGATTTTCATGTATTTTCCCATTTTGGTAGTCAATTTTGTGTTTTTCACGTTTTAAAACCATTTTTATAATTTTTAAATCGACTTTCATAATTTTTTAATCGATATTTCCTTTTTGAAATCGATTTTCATGTATTTTTCCCTATTTTGATGATCAATTTTTAAGTCATTTTAAAAATCGATTTTTATAATTTTTAAATCGACTTTCATAATTTTTAAAATCGATTTTTTTCTTTTTGAAATCAATTTTATGTGTTTTTCACATTTGCCTTCGATTTTTATTTTTTTTCAAATCGATTTTCATATTTTATAACTCGATTTTCACATTTTTATATCGATTTTTAAGTTTTCACATTTTTTTAATCGATTTTTACGTTTTAAAATCAATTTTCTAATTTTTTTATACAGATTTTCATAATTATTTAATCGATTTTCATGTATTTTTCCCATTTTGGTAATCAATTTTTAAGTTTTTCATATTTTAAAAATCGATTTTTATAATTTTTAAATCGACTTTCATAATTTTTTAATCGATTTTTATTTTTTTCAAATCGATTTTCATGTTTTATAAACCGATTTTCAAATTATATAACTCGATTTTCACATTTTATATCGATTTTTAAGTTTGCACATTTTTTTAAATCGATTTTTATGTTTTTATACCGATGTTCACATTTTTAAAATCCATCAAAACCATTCAAAAACGGTAAAAATCGACCATAATCATTAAAAAATCGATATCTAAAGACTAACTAATTACTTTTAGATATTTTTGTTCCTGATCCCACGCCTTATCTTCCGCTTGTGTCAAAAGTTTAGTAAATTTATCTTCCAAACATCGAACATAATTCTGTGGATCTCTCTTGAGCGACTCCATTTCCTTCTGCTGACGCCTGCACAACTCCGTTTGTTCCATCTCGAAATGTATGCGCAACTGTGAAATTTCTTCTTGATGAAATCGCCGCTCGTCTTCCAGTTGATGAGCGTAGTCGTGCGACTGTTTCTCGCACATGTTACGAAACTGTTCCACTTGTTTACTCAAATCCTGGATCTGAAATGTGAAATTTTTCATCAGATTTTTATTTTAATTAATTCTTAAAATCGATTTTTACAGTTTTTCACAATTTTCTTGAACTTCTGAGTTTTTTAAATCGATTTTCACATTTTTAAATAAATTTTTATATTTTTAAATAAATTTTCATATTTTTTAACTCGATTTTCATACTTTTTTAATCGATTTTTGTATTTTTCAATCGATTTTCATATTTTTAAATCACCTTTTCATATTTTTTAAATCGATTTTTAAAATTTTTAAATCGATTTTCATCTTTTTAAAATCGATTTTCATCTTTTTAAAATCCATTTTCGTATTTTTAAAACAACTTTTCACAGATTTTCATAATTTTCTTGCATTTTCAACATGTTTCATATTTTTTAAATCAATTTTCATATTTTTAAATCAATTTTCATATTTTTTAAATAAATTTTCGTATTTTTAAAACACCTTTTCACATCTTTTCACAATTTTCTTGCATTTTCAACATGTTTCAACGTTTTTTAATCACTTTTATTACTTATTCACTCAATTTTCACCAATTTCCTTCGATTTTTCAACAAAATTCTCCCAAAAAGTGTGCAAATCGATGGAAATCGTGGAGGAAAATGTGAAAAACGTTGAATAACGGAGGAAAACCTGTTTGCGAAACTGTCGTTTTTCTTCCTCGACTTGACACATGCATTCGTCCGACTGTTGTTGTAAAATTCGCTTCATCTGTTGCACTTGCTCGGTGAGTTCCTTCACTTGGTCGCAACGAAGATTCCGTTCTTCGTCTAATTGCTTCGAGAGGTCGCTCGCCTCTTTTTCATACAGACAAATGGATTGTTTTAATTGCTCGCTAACTTTACTGACCTGGAAATGAATTAAAATCGTTAAAATGATAAAAATAAAATTATTTTAATAAATATTTCACTTTTTCATCGCATCTCCGTTTCTCTTCTTCCAACATCCTCGCCGATTCCTCCGTTTGCAGCTCCGCCAATCGTTGCAAATGTTGGATATTTCCATTCAGTTCCCTTATTTCTTCATTGTGTTGTCGTTTTTGGTCTTCCGAAGACCTGCAAGCTTCTTCGATTTGTTTATCTCGGTGTATGTTGTATTCGTTCAACTGTTCGCGCAAAGCGTGTATCTAAAAATTAATAAAGATATATGAATTTTAAAACAAAAAATTCGATTTTTCAAAGTCACTCAAATAAAATTCAGATTTTTGAACAAAAAATTCAACGATTTCGAATTTTGGACATAAATTTCTATGAATTCAACAAATTTCACCAAATTGGAATTTTTGAAGAAACAATTCAATAAAATCCAAATCTTAAACGATAAATTCAACGATTTCAAATTTTGAACAAAAAAATTCAACAAAATTCAAATTTTGAAGAAAAAAATTCAACAAATTCAAATTTTGAAGAAAAAAATTCAACAAAACTCAAATTTTGAACAAAAAATTCAACAAAACTCAAATTTTGAACAAAAAATTCAACAAAATTCAAATTTTGAACAAAAAAATTCAACAAAATTTAAATTTTCAACAAAAAGATTCACAAAATTTAAATTTTCAACAAAAACTTCGTATCGTGAACGATAACTTCAATAAATTCAACGATTTCAAATTTTAAACAAAAATTTCAATTGAATTCAACAAATTTCCCCAATTTGGAATTTTTCAAGAAACAATTCAACAAAATCCAAATCGTGAACGACAACTTCAATAAATTCAATGATTTCAAATTTTGAACAAAAAAATTCAACAAAATTCAAATTTTAAACAAAAACTTCGATTATTAAAACGCAAAACTCAAACAAGACCTTAAAATCTTTATCCTTCATTTCGTTTTCAACACGACAATAACATTCTTTCTCCCGACGAATTTTCTCCTCGAAATCCTTCGACATAGTTTGCATCTGGCTTTTCAGTTGATTAGTCTGACGTTCTTTCTCACTAAAATCACAATAAAAAAAAACAAACAATTACGTACACATGTACAGTAATTACTACCGTAAATATCTTCTCATTTACGTGACACAGATCTCCAGTGCGTTAACTTTAGTGCTGTAATCGCGAACTAAGTTGTCGATTTCTCTCTGCATTTCTTGAACTTCTTTCTTATGGTTGTATTCGATCGCTTGCAAGTGCTGTTGGTGTTGACATTTACATTCCTAGAAATAAATTATAAATTTTAAATTTTAAAAATATAATACTGTATTCAGTTGTTTTAAAGAATTACTTTAATTTGAATGTCGTGACATTCTTCGCTTTGTCTCAAATCCTTTTTGAGTGATATAACTGTCTGTTCCATCGATGCAATTTTGGAATTACACTGGAAAAAATATTAAAATTTTAATAATTTTTTTTTCTTACAAAAA